>JAMWEH010000729.1:0-76348 GCA_024721245.1 Mitragyna speciosa | reverse complement strand
TTTTGGCTATGAAATTATGAAACTGTGGGCTTTGTGAAACTTGATCGTTTTAGTTCTAAAGGTTCCCTCCATTAAGGGCTGCTCTTTTACTAATTGAAGTCCCATTACTCCATCGTTTTTCAAGGTCAGTTCTTAATTTGCATTACAATATCACAATTAATTCATATACATTTGCCTACAAGAAATTAACAAAAATGTGGAAGATTTTGCAAACACAGAATTATATTTGCAAGTCCTAATTTTGGATTTTGGAATGGCTTTAATGCATGTTATTATTCAATGGCTTAGAAGAAACAAAAACTGATGGCTCAACATTTGCTTCATGGAACTCTTCAAGCTACTATATTTGAGATTGATAGGTTGCCAACAGGATGTGGGTATTTATGCGGCAAGGTAAATCTTCAATCTTGAGAAAATTAATATGCTTGCATGGCTTGTTTCTTGTTTTTATTTTTTTCCCTTTTCTTTCCTTGTTTGCAAAATTGCAATTGCTTGTGCAACTATCTATGATTCTATGTATAGGCAAAGGCATTTCTTGCTTTGTTAAAATCAAAATTGGAATATTAATTTGTATTATTGGATTCAATGTCAACCTAATATGCTTAGTTTATTTATTTATTTCTTGCTTTGTTAAAATCAAAATTGGAATATTAATTTGTATTATTGGATTCAATCTCAACCTAATATGCTTAATTTATTTGTTTACTAGGAATGTGCATGTGCAATGTGTGTCATTTAGTTAATGAAGTAAATTAAAAATTGTGTATGAAATTCAAATATGAATTAAAAGGAAAATAAATTATAGTATAAACTTTAATAAAATTAGTTATTGTAGAAATGTAAATGTGTATTGAATAAAATATAAAATGGAAAATTTAAAACTTCAAATTTTCTATTGAGTGTTCTTCTTTTAGTTTTTAGTTTCTTTTTCAAGCTAGCAATTTTCTCTTCCCCTCATCATTTGAGGTTAGCAAGTCCACTTGTTTGGTATTTAGTTATTTGTTTTACCTTTTGTTGATGGCTCTTTTGTTCTAGTTCAAACTTGTGGTTTTCGCTTTTTTATTTTTGATTTTGCAGGTTTATTGTTGTCCTTGTCTTGTGCTTTTTCTTTTGAGGTAGAGATGTTTGCTTATTTTTGTTGAAATTCGTGGTCTTACATTATGGATTGATGCTTTTTTCACCTTTGGTTACTATAAAAATTTTTTATTGCCTTTGTTGTGACTCTGAGTGCTTCATTAGTAATTTCAACTTTTTTCATTCATTGTGAATAAGAATTTGCACTCCTGACCATTAAATCTATCAATTCCATGTAGAATCTTAATTTTGCATCATCTTGTGATATTATTTTGTTTTGTTGTGTAAGAAATTCATAAAAATTTAAACGAAATATATTGTTTGCTTTTGCTAGGATACTTTTTAATTGATTCCTTGTATTTAGTGACTGGACAATTGATTTACATCTTTGTTGTATCTTCAAATAGTGTAACAATTGCATAATGGCTTTCTTGATTGACATTCATATTCAATCTATACCTACAACATATTTTGATTATACATTATTAATATTTTACTTATAAAATCCAATTTATTATGGATTTAATCACCTGAGTATTTCATCAATTTCTTTAGTTCCACAATTTCCACATTGTAATCATCAATGTGTACTAATGGTAGTTATGAAAAACTTTGTATATGTGTTGTAAGATGGATTGTATATATTTTGCACTTTATCAACCACCGTTTTGAACCAATAGAATTTATTTTGCAACTTATGTCATTAAAGGTAGTTATTTAGTAATTGAATATGATAAGTGTATATAAATAATTAACAACTCGAACTAAAGATCTTGGATCCTTAATAATTAATTTTAATTTTAATTGGATTTTAAAGACATGATAAGTGGCAAGTTCTCTAAACTACTTTTGTAAAATAATTATGGAAGAATAACATAAGCTTCTTCTCTGTTTAGATAAAGGATGGGAAACATTTATATTTTTAACAACTTAAAGATATACGACATTATTGCTAGAGTATAATGCGTATAGCCATGGATTTTCAAAACCATGATGTTGTAGTCTAAATAATTGATTGCTTCAAGAAAATGATTCTTACACCAAATTCTAAATGGAGTAATGCAAATATGAAAAATATTTAAAAAATAAGTTATTACATATCCTCTTAGATTTTAGACATTTGAAGGTTATTATGATAACTTTTTGGATTTGGAGTTATGGAATTTGAGTTTAAAATGAATATTATCATTCCTACAACTTATGCTTTTATATTGTATTACAACATCATCGCTAGAGCATGATGCATGCAACCATGGATTTTAGAAACCATGACACTGTAGTCCAAATAATTAACTGCATCAAGAAAATAATTCTTACACAGAATTCTAAATGCAATAACGCAAATATTGGGAATATTTTTTTTAAAAGTTATAGCATGTCATTTAATTTAGACATTTGTATAATGTTATGTTTGCTTTTGGATTCAAAATTATAGAGTTAGAGTTTAAATTAAATATCTAAAAAGTTCTCATATTAAAAAAAAAAAACTGGCATTGAGTAAGCATATAAATGAGATGATGATTAGTTTTCTAAGCTCACGTAATCTAAGGAAAAGTATGTGTAAAATATAGAATTATTTTCAATAAGTTAATGATTGGACAAAAGCAAAAAAAAAAAAAACTTCAAATCAAGAACAATATCAAATTAAATATAATTGTAGGCGTAATAAAATCTAAAATAAATATCGATGAAACTAATAATCACGAATAATAATACAAAAAAAAAAAACACCTTCAATACCTTAAATCCTCCAAAAAAGAAAGGGCTACAGGATTAAGTTTTCCTTAGCTTCCTTTAAGTATTCTCTATTAAGTGTCTTTGACCAAGTTGATCTTTGAATTTTTGTTTCCTTTGCTTGAGTTCTTGAAATCTATAGAGTCTAAAAAAGGAGTACATAGCTTGACTCATAGTTGAATATTCCTTTGAATTGTTGAACATTGCATTCTTATAAAGTTGATTTAATTTAGAAACTTGCAGACATTAAATTTTTTGGAAACAAAAGAGAAGTGCATAAAATTTTACTAATCTAATGATTTTCAAAATTTAGTAAAATTGTAGCATCCTTTAATATCAATTGGGACTTTTCTTCTAATCGATAAGCATCCAAAATTAGATAATAATATTGAGTTAGGGCATTTTAGAAAACACAAAAAAAGGGAAGAAAACAATTATATACAAGAGTAATACTTTTTTCTTGGATTCTTAATTCAAGATATTAGACATGTTCAACACAATAGAAATGTTCTAGGGTTTGAACTTAAAATATATTTAAAAGTTACCTCAAGTTCAATTATTTCATTAGCATTTTATATTCAAAGATTAAGTCATTTGTCATCTTTTGTAGTTTTTCTAATCACGTGGCATGTATATTATACTAAGATACATATTGGAGTGGTCACAAAAGTACATTTACAGGTGATTTCTTATGAATATGTTGATATTGAAAGTTGAATTAGATTGAATTCCTATTCAATTTCCTAGTACCTATAGCTCAAACTAATTAGTTTAGATAAAGAATTTAGTGGGTCAGTTATGTTTGGATTGCTATTTTTCATGTATAATATTTTTTTTATCCTATCTGTTTATATATTTTTTGATATGCTAAGGTAGTTTCTTTTGTTATTATTTTCTATTTATATATTATTGTGCTTGTGATCAAGTTGATTATTGCATAATCGTCCAAAATTTTTTTTTTAAATCTATATCCTTAACAACTCCTAATGTGTTTTTATCTAAATAGAATTCCTTTTTCTAATGTATTCCTAAAGTTTTATTTTCACATTCATCGTTCACAATATGGTCTTCTTCTTTTGTGTTATGAGGATCCATTATTTCTACATAGATAATTCACTTTGTAATTTACACCTCTATGTCACTATTTGTGTGTCATCTAAAATCTTGATGTATGCCAACTATAATTTTGCAAAGGGGAATTTTTTTTAATATGATGAGTAAGTAATAGAATAAAATTAGATAATAGATATAGTATATGTTTTTTATTGATTTTCACATGACCAAATGTATTAATGAATAGCAGTAATGTATTTTAATTATTAATCAGTTATTTTTCTTAATATGGCAAGTCATCAATCAGTCACCCAACAAATTCGTTTGTTACATCCCCATAACAACTCCATAACAAATTCACATTCCTTGAAACACAAAATGTAAGGTTGGGAGCGTGTTTGTGCCACCATGACTCTAATGGAAGCCACGGGTAGTTATCACCCTAATTGAACAGATTTTTATTAGTATTATAATTAATTAAGTTAGGCCTTTATTCGGTATTCTATTTAAGAGTTGTAATGCAATTGAAAGTTTAAATAATTTATGTAAAAGATTATTATGAATTTAATTAGTATTATAATTTGGTTACGACTTTAAAAAAAATTCCATATTCTAAATATTTCATCTAAAATAAAATTCCTTTTTGTAATGTATTCCATTTGACTCTTTCTTTCTTTTTTTGTATTTCACAAAAATTTCCTTTTTTTGTGACATGAAACCACGTCAGTATTATTTTGAGTGGCACGTATGCTGTCATGTTTTGAATTTCATGCGCTTTTAGTTTCACTGTGAATTAAAGCATGCTATTGCATTTAGTTAATGGTTTAATTAGTTAAGTATTCTATTAGGACTTTTAATTGTATGTTAGATTGGTGAGAGATTTTAGGGGTTTAATTAGTTAAGATTTATATTCTCATATTTAAGTAAATAACGTTTGGTGGAATATAACTATATTATAAGTTGATTTATATCCTAATACCATTGATGCTTCACTTAATGCTTGTTGTTAATTTTGCTTTATATTTATTTTAAATTTAGATATATCGAAATATCTCTCTATGAATATATGCATATCTAGCAATAGAAGAGTGAGTATAAGGGCATTTGTATATAAAAAAAAAAATACATGACTACAATATAGATGTATACTAAATAAAATGCATCTATTAGTTTACCCTAAATCATACAATTTATTAAATGAAAAATTAGATACAAAATAATCTATAGTATTCAACTCCAAACTATCCAAAATCATTAGTCTATAGGTGAAAGTATAGTTTTAAGAAGCATAATTGCACTCAAAAAAAAATGTACCTAACATAATAGTCAAGGCTATAATTTGGTTAGGAATTTTTTCTTTTTTCTTTTTTCTTTTTGGGTTTGTAAATCAAGTTAACATGCGTGAATATATAGGTTAATGTGGTAATGCTTGGGCATCCCTTTTTTGAAAAAGAAAAACTCTTTTTATTTTTTGGGGTTAACTTTGCATAGGTTGGAGCATGGTTGGTTCTATTACCAAACAACCGAAAAAAAAAAAAGCTGTTTTAGGGGCTAATAAGAGAGATGCAATGACGGTGCCTCTAGGAAGAGTCCCGTGGAACTATAATGCGGTCAAAAGATCTAATCTAGAAATAGTATATTTGGATGATTTTATTTGTTGTTTAAGAGCTTTAATGTAATTGAAATTTTAGATAATTTATGTAACTGATTATTGTGAACTTAAGTAATCTTAAGTGATTTTAGTTTTGTTATGTATTAAGGGTATATTAGGAATAACAAAAAAAGGAAGAAACATGAATATATTATATAGTAATAGTAGATTTCTTGCTATGTTAAAATCAAAATTGGAATATTAATTTGTATTATTGGATTCAATGTCAACCTGATATGTTGAATTTATTTGTTTATTTTCCTTTTCTTTCTTTTTTTGTTTATTGGGTGACATTTACTTGTGTGTATTTTTTTTAATGTAACTTCACTTATTGGAAATGCTATAAGTGATCCTTCGCTTAAATACTTGATCAAATAGATTTGTTCTTACTTATATCTATAAGATCAAAGTAATTTTGAGATAAATTATGCCTTAGATTAAAGTCGGGCTAGATTAATTATACTAATATTCAAAATACTATGAAGATGCATTTCCCTAGTAAGCATTTGCCTCAGAAAACTTTTAGCAAAAAGAATTCCATTTCAATTCTTGAAACAGATTTTAGGGAATCACTTAAATAAATGCAAAGACTAAGGTAGATTACTCAAGATGATATAACCATATTGCATTTTATGAATTCATTAACAATCTAATTGTCTGCCGAGAAAACTAAAGGTTTACTATTCATCTCTTGTTAAAAAAAAAAACATGGGAAAATGTAATTAATTAACCGTAAAAAAGTTAAAGTCCAAGACAGTTTTTATTGCAATTATTCACAGTGATCTCCGAAGGAAATGCTTAAAATTAGACTATATAAAAAACTAATTTATTTACGGTTCTGAAGGAGAAGAACGAAAAGAAGGAAAGGGACAATGAAGAAGTGACACTGTATTATCATTTTTGCTAGTAAAAACAAGGCCTTGATCACTAACCAAGACCAATTTTAATATACAAACGTTTATCAACTCCTTGTGACATTCTTTATTCTTTTTTCAAGAATCCTAATTCAGCAACTGTAATTGTAACCTATGGTTCGTGACGTTATCATCATCAAACTTCTTCATGTTCTTGTTGTTGTTGTTGTTGTTGTTGTTGTTGTTGTGTGTGTGTGTGTGTGTGTGTTTGTTTTTTTTCCCAAAATGATGATGATGATCTCCGTGGGAACTTGAAGCCTGGCGGTCTTAAAAAGATGACAAGAAGATTTTTGGCCCAAGCTAAGAGAGCTGTCTTTTGCCGGCCGCAGGTGATTAATCCTTTTAACACATTTTGGCTTCATCTGATTACTTTCTTTAAGCTTTTAATAAAATATTTATTCATAAACAACAGATTGCTGGTCCAATGCTCTATGCAACCGTTGATTTAGGAAGGGCCCGGGCGGCGAGAACCAGTTTCATTAAAGATGAACCTTCCCATCCTCGTTGGAATGAAAACTTTATCATTTATTGTGCCCATACGATCTCAAAAGTCGTTTTTTACCGTCAAAGATGCCAATCCCGTTGGAGCAACACTGATTGGAAGAGCTTCTTTGCCTGTTGCAGATATCATAGATGGATTTCCAGTTGATAGGTGGATCGAGATTAGGGATCGAGATGAAACTCCCATATATGGTAAACCAAAAATTCACGTGAGACTGCACTTTTCCAGTGTGAATAAAGATAGCAGTTGGTCTAAAGGAGTAAGTGGTCTAGCATCTATAGAAATTCCACACACTTTCTTCAGAGAGACACAAGGTTGCTATGTTACCCTCTATCAAGATGCTCATATAGCTGAAAAATTTGCAGAGTACCTCGAAGCTCGAATGAATTATGAACCTCAGAGGTGTTGGGAGGATATATTTGAAGCAATTAACAAGGCACAACACTTCATCTATATTACAGGATGGTCTGTTTATACTAATATTACTTTGATTAGAGACCCAAAAAGGCCTAAGCAAGGGGGAAATATTACTCTTGGTGATCTGCTTAAAAAGAAGGCAAATGAAGGAGTGAGGGTTCTTTTGCTTGTTTGGGACGACATAACTTCAGTTGAGTTCGATAATTTGAAGAATGATGGTTTAATGGCAACACATGATCAAGAAACAGGGGATTTTTTTCGCAACACAAATGTTCATTGTGTTCTGTGTCCTAGGTATCCTGATCATCAAATGAGCATAAATCAGAAATTTGAGAGTGCCACGATATTTACTCATCATCAGAAGACTGTAATTGTGGACTCTGAAGGCCCAGGAGGGGCGCCTAATAAGAGGACAATTGTGAGTTTTCTTGGTGGGATTGATCTTTGTGACGGACGATATGACACAGCTGAACATCCCCTCTTCAGAACTCTGAACTCTGTCCACCATGATGATTTCCATCAACCCAATTTTCCACGCTCTAGTATCACAAAAGGGGGTCCTAGGGAGCCCTGGCATGATATTCATTGCAGGGTAGAAGGGCCTGCAGCTTGGGATGTATTGTACAATTTCGAACAGAGATGGCGGAAGCAAGTCGGAATTGAAAACAATCTTCTGTTTTCCGTCAGTGAACTTGAAAGGTTTTCCATCCGCCCATCACCAGCAACATCTTTAGAAGACCCCGGAACATGGAACGTTCAAGTATTCCGGTCAATTGACAATGCTGCTGTTTATGGCTTCCCTCAATATCCTGACGAAGCAGCTAACGTTGGCCTTGTTAGTGGGAGGGACCGCATTATAGACAGAAGCATTCAGGATGCTTACATTAATGCCATTCGTCGAGCAAAAAATTTTATTTACATTGAAAATCAGTACTTTATAGGAAGCTCGTATGATTGGGAAGACAAGGATATAAAGGTTGAAAATATCAATGCCTTAAATCTCATTCCAAAAGAGCTCTCGCTGAAGATTGCAAGCAAGATTGAAGCAGGGGAGAGATTCACCGTCTACGTAGTAATTCCAATGTGGCCAGAAGGTATACCCGAGAGTGCTTCAGTTCAAGCAATACTATATTGGCAAAGGAGAACAATGGAAATGATGTATAAAGATATTGCTCTTGCACTCGAGGCTAAGGGAGAAACCGACGTAGACCTCGGAGAATACCTAACATTTTTCTGCCTTGGCAATCGGGAGGCCAAAGATGTTGGAGAATATGATCCTCCAGAAAAGCCCGATCCTGACACTGATTATGCCAGAGCTCAACGAGCCAGGCGCTTCATGATATATGTTCATGCCAAAACCATGATAGGTAAGAATCACTTTAATTGAATGTTGTTTATTTACTTTAATTTTAGTTTTTCACTTGATGAAGCTTATTTTGAATCAATATTATTCAACAGTGGATGATGAGTACATAATTGTGGGATCGGCAAACATCAATCAGAGGTCAATGGATGGGGGAAGAGACACCGAGATTGCAATGGGAGGTTATCAACCTCATCATTTAGCAGGTGAAAAGCAACCAGCGAGGGGGAGCATATTTCGATTCCGGATGGCTCTGTGGTTGGAGCATCTTGAACTGCACAATACAGTATTTTATCATCCGGAGACTAGGGAATGTGTCAGGTTAGTTAATTCGATTGCTGATAAAAATTGGGAGCTCTACTCAAGTGAGACATTTAGTGAAAATGACTACCTTCCGGGCCATCTTCTTCGGTATCCTGTAGATATTGCACGCAATGGAGTCATTAGTGCACTACCTGGACTTAATTTCTTTCCTGACACCGAAGCCAGTGTTCTTGGAGACACAAGCAAATTTAGATTCCTTCGTCCAGTCCTTACAACTTAATGCTGTTGGGTTATAGGCATATTCGGTTGAATTCCAAGCTTAGATGTAAAGTAATAATACTAGTGTGTCACTGGTAATTGTAATTGTAAATATCTAAGTTTAGTTTCATCATTGATAGTTGTTAGTGGCGGAGCCAAGACCCCAAAGTAAGTGGGATCAAACTTTAATATAATAAAATTTTTACAAAATAAAACTATGTGATAAAATGGACAGTAAAGTGCAAAATCTCAGATTAGCTAAATTAATTGGAGCTTTTAATCTTTTAAAAATATTTTGTAAACTAGTGGCAAATTAATCTTCTATGAGTTTCCTTTTAAAAAATATTTTCATAACCTTTTATAAATAAAGATCATAAAGTAACCTAATTTAGTGTTATAAACATAAATTTCAGTGTTTGATAACATATTAAGATTGAGTACAAATATATAGCCCATTTAAAAAAGAAGGAAAAAAAAAAGTATGATCCAAGCTAGTTTAAGTAAGGTCCAAGGTACACTTGCTAATACATATAATAGTGGTCCAAATTTTTAAATTCATAATTCAAAGGAATCTTCAATATACTATCCCACTTGAGGGAGAATATAAAGTATAATAATGGTAGCTAAATTATTTCTTAATTCTTTTATTGTTCCTAATCATGTTCAAATTAATCAGTCTCCAATTTATATTCATTTCATGTATACTCAATGATCCTTAATTAGAATTCAACCTAACCATCCTTAAAATTGAGAAATAAATCCATAATTAATCATATAGTTTTATGATATCTAATTGACAAAATAAATAGAAAAAACATTCACATAAAAAGGCCAAAAAATAACACAATCAAATAGAAGAAAGCAAACGTGAGATGAGCTAAACCAAACCCCTCCCCCTACCACAAAAAAAAAAAAAAAAGAATAAGAATTATTACCAAGATCAATGTAATACTAACTTGCTAAACGATGTTTGACTTCAATAGAAGGAATGAAGAAAGATGATACAAAAAAGTTCTTAACTTTAGATCATGACAAGTTCACAACGAAAGTTTGTAGATGAAATTTCAGCAAAAAGGATTAACAAAATACAAGCTAGAATTGGAAAAAAGAAAAAAAATATAAGACAGAGAAAGACTTCCAGTGATATATCTACCTTATAAGTTCTTTATTTTTGTGTACGATAAACCATTTATTTTGAAAATGTTATTTTTACTTTTTAGTTCTCTAACTAAACTCATTAATCAAATTTTTGACCCCAAAATCTATTTTTTTAGGAGGTCAAACAATAATTCACCTATGTAATATATATGGGTATTTAAAATTTAGGTGGGGTCATTTGACCCCACTTGGAGCCATGTGGCTCCGCCCATGTTTGTCAACTAGCATCATGCTTCCTGTGCCTAGTGGTGGTTCTTCTAATACATGCTATTGGTTTTATATGCTATTGACAAGATCAAGAAAAAATCATGGGCTTGTTCCATTGGTTAATAACTTATAATTTACCATTGGCAGCACCCTGATCAATTTTCCTCAGCATTGATAAAAACCCTCTTAAGATGTAGGCAAGAAAAAGGAGACAATAAACTGTAGTATCCCTTAGTTTGATTATCTGATTTGCATTCATATAATAAAGGAAAACTTTACAAACATGACTTTTATGGTCTGCCTGGTTGTGCTGTATATGGGAACCGCGGAGAAGTGTCTTTAGTTAATGGCAAATCAATTTCATGCAACATGATTTTTGCAATTTACAATTCTTTTGCGACTCAAACAAATGCATTAAAGAAAAAAAAAATAGCATTAACAGCTCCAGCTAACTCATTCTCTTATCTCAACCCCAGAGAGTGGCCAGCCAAAATGAGGTTTTGTGACAAGCGTGATGCCACAAATAATCAAACGATCTTATGCAAACTTTTCTCCAAGTGCTACTGCAACTGGTAAAGATTAATTGTGTGACGTTCTTATACAAATACCTAGCTTGCAAGTTGCAAATACTAAATGAATACCAAATGAGCTGGTAGGTTTCACGGACACAAAATTTTGATGATAACTAGTTTTGATTTTTGACATCTGCGGTATACTGGTATTCATATAATAGCGTCATTATGTTCATGCTTGTATTTCTACAATACGCAACGCTTAATTGCATATTCCAGAGTAAAGGTAATACTTAACATGACTTAGCCTCCTTTCCATTTCTTCCTCCCTCGACCTTCTAAGATGTCTTGCAATTTTCCCAAGTAAAAGCTAGAAAAGATTCTTTCTCTCTCCATGTTAATTATTGCATGTCGTGTGGGAGATTGTATCTGCACATATACAAATACACAAGTTCTCTATACTCAACGCAAAGGATATCTCTTTCTTCCTCAGGAAATTGTGTGTTTAGAATCTAGATTCTTTTGGCTACGAAATTATGAAACTCTGGCCTTTGTGAAACTTGATCCTTTTAGTTTCCATTAAGGGCTGTTCTTTTGCTAATTAAAGTCCCATTACTCCATCGTTTTTCAAGGTCAGTTCTTAATTTGCATTACAATATCACAATTAATTCACATACATTTGCCTACAAGAAATTAACAAAAATGTGGAAGATTTTGCAAACACAGAATTATATTTGCATGTCCTAATTTTGGATTTTGGAATGGCTTTAATGCATGTTATTATTCAATGGCTTAGAAGAAACAAAAACTGATGGCTCAACATTTGCTTCATGGAACTCTTCAAGCTACTATATTTGAGATTGATAGGTTACCAACAGGATGTGTGTATTTATGCGGCAAGGTACATGTTCAATCTTGAGAAAATTAATATGCTTGCATGTCTTGTTTCTTTTTATTTTTATTTTTTCCCTTTTCTGTCCTTGTTTGCAAATTGCAATTGCTTGAGCAACTATCTATGATTCTATAGGCAAAGGCATTTCTTGCTTTGTTAAAATCAGAATTGGCATATTAATTTGTGTATTGGATTCAATGTCAACCTAATACGCTTAATTTATTTGTTTATTTTCTTTTTCTTTCTTTTTTGTTTATTGGGTGACATCTACTTATGTGTATTTTTTAATTTAATATAAGTTCACTTATTTGAAATGCTATAAATGATCCTTCGCTTAAAAACTTGATCAAATAGATTTGTTCTTACTTATTTCGGTAAGATCAAAGTAATTTTAAGACAAATTATTTTGCCTTAGATTAAATTCGTGGTAGATTAATTATACTAATATTGAAAATACTATAAAGATGCATTTCCCTATTAAGCATTTGCTTTAGAAAACTTTTAGCAAAAAGAATTCCATTTCAATTCTTGAAACAGATTTTAAGGAATCACTTAAATAAATGCAAAAGGCTAAGATATATTACTCTTGATATAACCATATTGCTTTTTATGAATTCATTAACAATCTAATTGTCTGCTGACAAAACTAAAGGCTTACTTTTCATCTTTTTGTTAAAAAAAAATATATGGGAAAATGTAACTAATTAATAGCAAAAAAAAAAAAAAAGGTCCAAGACAGTTTTTATTGCAATTATTCAGAGTGATCTCCGAAGGAAATGCTTAAGATTAGACTAAAAACTTATTTATTTACGGTTCTGAAGGAGAAGAAGGGAAAAAAAAAAAAAAGAAAAAGGAAAGGGACAATGAAGAAGTGACATTGTATTATCATTTTTGCTAGTAAAAACAGGGCCTTGATCACTAAACCACGACCAATTTTAATATACAAACGTTTATCAACTCCTTGTGACATTCTTCATTCTTTTTCAAGAATCCTAATCCAGCCAATTGTAATTGTAACCTATGACGCAATTATATTCGTGGCATTATCATCATCAAACTTCTCCATGATGTTGTTGTTGTGGTGTCTCTCTTTTTCAAAATGATAATGATGATGATGATGATGATCTTCGTGGGAACTTCAAGCCGGGCGGTCCTAGAGAGATGACAAGAAGATTTTTGGCCCAAGCTAAGCGAGTTGTTTTCTGCCGGCCGGAGGTGATTAATCCTTTTAACACATTTCATCTAGTTACTTTCTTTAAGCTTTTAATAAAATATTTATTCATAAACAACAGATTGCTGGTCCAATGCTCTATGCAACCGTTGATTTAGGAAGGGCTCGGGCGGCGAGAACCAGTTTCATTAAAGATGAACCTTCCCATCCTCGTTGGAATGAAAACTTTATCATTTATTGTGCCCATACGATCTCAAAAGTCGTTTTTACTGTCAAAGATGCCAATCCCGTTGGAGCAACACTGATTGGAAGAGCTTCTTTGCCTGTTGCAGATATCATAGACGGATTTCCAGTTGATAGGTGGATCGAGATTATGAATGGAGATGAAACTCCCATATATGGTAAACCAAAAATTCACGTGAGGCTGCACTTTTCCAGTGTGAATAAAGATAGCAGTTGGTCTAAAGGAATCAGTGGTCTAGCATCTAAAGAAAATCCACACACTTTCTTCAGAGAGAGACAAGGTTGCTATGTTACCCTCTATCAAGATGCTCATATGCCTGAAAAGTTTGCCGAGTATCTCGAATCTCGAATGAATTATGAACCTCAGAGGTGTTGGGAGGATATATTTGACGCAATCAACAATGCACAACACTTCATCTATATTACTGGATGGTCTGTTTATACTAATATTACTTTGATTAGAGACCCAAAAAGGCCGAAGCAAGGGGGAAATATTACTCTTGGTGATCTGCTAAAAAAGAAGGCAAATGAAGGGGTGAGGGTTCTTTTGCTTGTTTGGGACGATATAACATCAGTTGAGTTTGATAATTTGAAGAATGATGGTTTAATGGCAACACATGATCAAGAAACAGGGGATTTTTTTCGCAACACAAATGTTCATTGTGTTCTGTGTCCCAGATATCCTGATGATCAAATGAGCATAAATCAGAAATTTGAGAGTACCACGATATTTACTCATCATCAGAAGACTGTAATTGTGGACTCTGAAGGCCCAGGAGGGGCGCCTAATAAGAGGGCAATTGTGAGTTTTCTTGGTGGGATTGATCTTTGTGACGGACGATATGACACAGCTGAACATCCCCTCTTCAGAACTCTGAACTCTGTCCACCACGATGATTTCCATCAACCCAATTTTCCACGCTCTAGTATCACAAAAGGGGGGCCTAGAGAGCCCTGGCATGATATTCATTGCAGGGTAGAAGGGCCTGCAGCTTGGGATGTATTGTACAATTTCGAACAGAGATGGTGGAAGCAAGTCGGAATTGAAGACAGTCTTCTTTTCTCCGTCAGTGAGCTTGAAAGGTTTACCATCCGCCCGTCACCAGCAACATCTTTAGAAGACCCCGGAACATGGAACGTTCAAGTGTTCCGGTCAATTGATGATGCTGCTGTTTATGGCTTCCCTCAATATCCTGACGAAGCAGCTTACGTTGGCCTTGTTAGTGGGAGGGACCGCATTATAGACAGAAGCATTCAGGATGCTTACATTCATGCCATTCGTCGAGCAAAAAATTTTATTTACATTGAAAATCAGTACTTTATAGGAAGCTCGTATGGTTGGGAAGACAAGGATATAAAGGTTGAAAATATCAATGCCTTAAATCTCATTCCAAAAGAGCTCTCGCTGAAGATTGCAAGCAAGATTGAAGCAGGGGAGAGATTCACCGTCTACGTAGTAATTCCAATGTGGCCAGAAGGTACACCCGAGAGTGCTTCAGTTCAAGCAATACTATATTGGCAAAGGAGAACAATGGAAATGATGTATAAAGATATTGCTCTTGCACTCGAGGCTAAGGGAGAAACCGACGTAGACCTCAGAGAATACTTAACATTTTTCTGCCTTGGCAATCGGGAGGCCAAAGAGGTTGGAGAATATGAACCTCCAGAAAAGCCCGATCCTGACACTGATTATGCCAGAGCTCAACGAGCTAGGCGCTTCATGATATATGTTCATGCAAAAACCATGATAGGTAAGAATCACTTTAATTGAATGTTGTTTATTTACTTTAATTTTAGTTTTTCACTTGATGAAGCTTATTTTGAATCAATATTGTTCAACAGTGGATGATGAGTACATAATTGTGGGATCGGCAAACATCAATCAGAGGTCAATGGATGGGGGAAGAGACACCGAGATTGCAATGGGAGGCTATCAACCTCATCATTTAACAGGTGAACAGCAACCAGCAAGGGGGAGCATATTTCGATTCCGGATGGCTCTGTGGTTGGAGCATCTTGAAGTGTACAATACAGCATTTTATCATCCAGAGACTAGGGAATGTGTCAGGCTAGTTAATTCATTTGCTGACAAAAATTGGGAGCTCTACTCAAGTGAGACATCTCCTGAAAATGGTTACCTTCCGGGCCATCTTCTTCGGTATCCTGTAGATATTGCACGCAATGGAGTCATTAGTGCGCTACCTGGATTTAATTTCTTTCCTGACACCAAAGCCAGTGTTCTTGGAGACAGAAGCAAATCTAGATTCCTTCGTCCAGTCCTTACAACTTAATGCTGTTGGGTTATAGGCATATTCGGTTGAATTCCAAGCTTACATGTAAAGTAATGATACTCTTGTGTCACTGGTAATTGTAATTGTAAATATCTAAATTTAGTTTCATTAGTGATATTTGTCAACTAGCATCATGCTAACTGTGCCTTGCGGTTGCTTTAATACATACTATTGTTTTTATATGCTAGTGAAGAGATGAAGAGAAAATCATGGGCTTGTTCCATTGGTTAATAACTTATAATTTACCATTGACAGCACCCTGATCAATTTTCCTCAGCATTGACAAAACCCTCTTAAGACGTAGGCAAGAAAAAGGGGACAATAAACTGTAGTATTCGTTAGTTTGATGATCTGATTTGTATTCATATAATAAAGAAAAACTTTACAAACATGACTTTTATGGTCTACCTGCTTGTGCTGTATATGGGAACTGTGGGGAAGCTGTCTTTAGTTAATTGCAAAATCAATTTCATACAACATGATTTTTGCAATTTACAATTCTTTTGCGACTCAAAGAAATGCATTAAAGAAAAAAATAGCATTAACAGCTGCAGCTAATTCATTCTCTTATCTCAACCCCAGAGAGTGGCCAACTAAAATGAGGTTTTGTGACAAGAGTAATGCCAAAAATAATCAAACGATCTTATGCAAACTTTTCTCCAAGTGCTACTGCAACTGGTAAAGATTAACTGTACAACGTTTTAATACAAATACCTAACTTGCAAGTCGCAAATACTAAATGAAGACCAAATGAGATGGTTAGTTTCATGGATACAAAATTTTGATAGGAATAGCAATTTCACGCATTATATATTATGATTGATAGTGATACGATACCCCAACACTTTTTGATTATTATGGTTTACGCACTATACCAGAATTTCTAGACACAAGAGCTGAAGTTTAAGATAGTCCATTTTTGACCGGATTGCATAATTATGCTTTCTTCTGCGAAAGACCAAATGTCTTTGTCTTGATCATTGGATTAGCTTGTTATTACTTTACTACGGATTTTCTTAAAATAGACCCAGTCCACATGGAGCTAACGGTGGGATAAGGCTCACACAAGAGCTTAAGTTTAAGATAGTCCGTTTTTGACCGGATTGCATAGTTATGCTTTCTTCTGCAGAAGACCAAATGTCTCTGTCTTGATAATTGGATTAGCTTATTATTACTATACTACCTATTTTTCTAAAATTGACCTGGTCCACATAGACCCAATTGTGGGGATAAGAGCTACTAAGGTTCAGGAAGCCTTGGTCGCTATCATTTCTACCATTGGATCCATGTGAATCAGGTCCACGATAGAATTGGTCCTTTACTACTACTTGTTAAGGTTTAATAGTGCTATGCTTTTTATTCTATCAGTGATTGTTACCTAGAGGGCAGAAACCACAGCATTAAAAATCAATTTATAGATTCTTATTTTATAGTACTTTTAAGATCTTCCAGAAAAAGAAATTCGGGATATAGACCCACTATTCTAACGAACTAGGTTGGCCTGAATTTAAAATTATGGTGTATACCAAAATAATTGCTATTATGTTGTATTTGTTGAAAGATATGATGAATAATGTTAAAGATAGCATGATGAAAATAGAAATAGAATTTGAACAAGTTTGAGTCGTATTATTTAGCATTTCCATAAGAACCTATTTTAGGACGTTGAAATGTTTGCCGGAGTTAAACATAAGACGTTGGGATAAATTTCAGTAAAACCTCCCTGCTTATTTGCTAAGATGTTGTGCATTAAAAACAAAATTTTAACCAATGGAAACGTTAATTCATAAAGAAACGTTGTGCATTAAAACAAAATTTTACTTAGTTAATGCATAAACAACGTTAACGTTATGCATTAATTTTATGTGCATTAAAACAAAATTTTTACTCATAGGATATCAGGAAAAAGAGACGTTGGGATAAATTTCAGTCACTAAAGATAAAAAAAAAAATTTAAAACAAAAATCAAAACCATTTCAGTAACTAAAGATAAAAACAAAGGAGACGTTGGGATAAATTTCAGTAACTAAGAATAAAAAACAAAATCTTAGAATCAAAACTATTCAGTAACTAAAGATTAAAATTTTAAAACAAAAATAAAACCTGGATTGGATCTTGTTTAACCACGCAAGAGGCAAATGCACTAGTTTCCACCGGATTGGCCTAACTCAACTTTCCTCTTACGTATGCGAGTCCACACTATTTCTTTAACCCACGACAAACCCAATAAAGAACTAAACATTATATAATCATTGGAAGTCTCTTTTTTTTTTTTTTTTAATGTAGGATGAAAGTTTTTTAAATGCACAACTATTTACAAGAATAATATCCAAAAAAGAAAATTTGACAAATATAAAAATATTCAAGAAGACTGGTGCTGGCCTAAATCCGGCGAAAGCACTTAATTTCTTGATTGTTCTTACTTTTAGGTCCAGGAATTTAAAGGGAATACTTTTTAATTTTTTAATCAGGAATGGAAATGTTTTAATATCACAACTTTTAACTTGTAAAAGTAGCTTTTTCCTCGTCCAAAAGTTTTGCTTATTCAACTTAAAAATTAACATACTCACAAAAATTCGATTCACAAATGAAGATCATTTTATTATAAGTAAAGTGCATATATAAAATAGATTAGTTCAAATACCCACAAATTAATTCGAACCATCACATAACTAACAAGTTAAAAAATGCATTTATAATGTCTCTATTGTGTCTTGGATAACCAAAGTTATTGAAAACTTCGCATCAATTATTAACGATTAATCTCTGAATTTTCACTATTTGTCCGCTCAATTGCAATAGAAGATGTATGTAGGTTCAATAATGATCCTAGTCCGACTAAATTGCTAACAAAGTTGTTTCGGAACAAAGTGATTGTGATTAATTTGTCTGTAATTTACAATGGTTTTGTGTCAAGAAATCTGGAGTTGTAAACATGTTTATAATAGAATTAACATTTCATAAAAAAAGTCAATATTAACGTAAATTTTACTCACAATATAACAGAAGACAAAGAAGCCTTCACTTACTTAAATCAAAAGGGGTAAAAATTTTGTATGCAATAAAGTAACTTACTTAAATCAAGAAATAAGGACTTAAAAAAGTATTGTTCTTATATGAATTCTTAGGTAAGAAAATATTAACAGCAGCAAGCTTAAATACCCGTCACATGTATAATAAATATTCCGAAAATCCAACTTGTATTCGTGTGTCTAATATTTAGAACTATTGATATAAATTCTTTTCTATATTACCTATGTATAAACCAACCGAGTAAAGCTCAATTAGCTGTTCCTCTGCTAAAAGTTTAGAGTTCAAACCTCGGCCTTAACAATTAAAATGGGGGAAAGGGATTTAGTTCAGGGAATATATTAGAAATCACACTCTAAATTGTATAAGATAAATATCTTGTTTGTAATGTTATTATGAGAACATAGAACTGATTTAAAAAAAATTAACAACGTACATAACATTAATTCATCTAAAAGTAGTACAACAACTCAAAGTGTGCCCAAGAGGATAGACTGGTATGGAGTCTTGAAGGAAATGGGAATTATTTAGTCAAATATGCCTATCATTTAGCCATAAATACTCTGAATCCCGTTAAACCCATGCATAGTAATCAAGTGTCTCATTTGGCAAATATCCACATTTTCAAGAAACTTTGACAGTTACAATTACCTCTAAAATTTACTTTTTCTTCTGGAGACTGTTACATTACAATTGTCCAACAATGTATACTCTATTTAAACGGGGTATTATTCAGCTTCCTTTATGGCTCCGCTGTGGAAAATCTGAAGAAACAATTGAACATCTCTTCTTTGAATGTCCACTCTCTAAAGTCACATGGTGGATCTCCCCGTTAGGGTTGAATTTTTACTTGGGTACTAAACTTTGCTTTTATAAATGGGCAAAAAACTGGTTTCAATCAGTTCCTGATGATTCTTCCATTATCCAAGTGATAATTATGCTTGCATATATGGCTATCAAGAAATGACTATGTGTGGAATCATGTTGAATTTGATCCTATCCTTACGGCTAAGAAATCACAGGAGCACTTTGTTCAAATTCTCAAAGTCTATAACCCAACATCCGATGATAACTTCATCAACAACGATCACCAAGAAGTTTATGAGGCTAGAACTCTCTCATATGATCTAGTAAGCAGAATATGGAATTCACAATTACGTCAAGTATTGTTTTTAGCATAGATGGATCATTCAAGCCCCAACCTGGTAAGTCGGCTTTAGGTATTGTCTGCAAAGATAATGAAGATCGTGTATTGCTGGTTAAATCCAGCTTAATCTATGCAACATCTGCCTTGCAATGTGAAATACTGGTATGTCTTCAAGCCATTCTAACAGCTCTGCACAAGCGATTTTAAAAAATCGTACTACAGACGGATTGCTTATATTTAGTCCAATGCTTTTGTAATAGAAATATTACACCCTTTTTCCTAGAAACAATAGTTTGGGATTTATTATTGCATCCTCCTATTTTAAATCATGTATTATTGTGAAAGTAGACTAATCAAAAGTCCAGCAAGCTCATAACCTTATTGTGACTTTAACTGTTATGTAACTATGTAATTATGGTTTAATGATATTGGTATCTTGCTCTCAAAAAAAAAAAAAAAAAAAACAACTCAAAGAAAAGTATAATTAAATAAAATAAATTACCATTTCCAATGAGGCCTTGAGTGAAGGGCAATCCAGTCCTTTTGGCACCCAACGCAAGTTGGTCGTAGAACCTCCACCGACCCTTTACCTTCTCCAGCCAGTTTCCCATTTCCCTATTTCTTCGTCTTCCTCGCTGTCCCATCACTCATCACTCTTCTTAACATTATTTCTTCTTTTCCTTGAACAACCATAATAATAAGAAGAACCCTTCTTGCAATTTGGCACTTCTTTCACATCACTTTTCTTGCTCAGCTGAATTGAGCGATCTATGTTTCGGATTGTGGGTTTTCCAGACTCAAAAATTCCCTCTTTCGCCAGCTGAAATCTTAATGTAACTGTACTATAGATTATTTCCCTCTTGGATCTCTACTATCTTGCATGCATGGGGTCAGTACTTCAGTTTCTCTCTTTCCTTCTCTCTTCCCCCCCCCCCCCCCCCAATCTGTTTGTATTCCAACTAAAGGTACAACAAGAATAGCATAAAGTACAACCAGAGAAGCATAAAGTACAACAGTATCACTTCAGTTTCTGTTTCATTATCTTCTAATCATGTCATGCTCTCTTGAATCTGGGTTTATGTGGAAAATCACTGTTTGTGCTGACAATACTTTGATCAAGGGAATAATGGCATAGAATTACGAAATTTTGTGGTATTCTTTTTTGAATAAGGAAAACAAAGCAAGCTAGTTTCAGGAATAAAAAAGTTCGGTACTTTAATAGTATTCTGACATTTCTCTTGGTATAATTGATATCCCGTTTCAGTTGAGGCTTTAATTTGCTTAGCTCTCACTTTGCTTTTATTGTGGGTAGGAATCTTTGGTTTGCTTTTAGTGTAAGCAAGGGCAATAATACCGTGAGTTGAGTGAACAGAAAAAATGGGATCTTTTTGTTAAAATGCCTTGCTTGTGTTTACTGAAATCTCAAAAGTTTGTCACTAATATTATAATATTTGCGTCCTATACGTAATTCCACTAGTTTTAGCTTTAGTATCAGAGGTTATCCTAGCGCAAGCTAGTTAGAAATGAATCATAGGTGTTGTTTGCTGATTCAAGTGGAGCCTTGTCTCCAGAGGAAGAGCCTTTGTTCATTCTTGCTGTATATTGGAGTCTATTTTCGAGCTCTTGTTGGTTTTGTGATGGAAAAGCTTAGGGAGAAATACAGAACCCTTTTTAGTGTAAGAGGTTATAATGATTCTTTTTTGTTCTTTCCCATGTATCTTGTCAATTTTATTGTTCTGGATTTGGAGATAGTTGAGAGTTTTGTTTGCTGAAACTTAAACTCGATGCCTATAATTTTTCTTTTCCTGTTATGTTGAGATCTTATTGAAGCTATGAATTGAACTTTGCCCTAAGAAAATAATCTGCAATAAACCTGTTATTTGCAATTTTGGTCAGTGTTTCCAATTTATAAAAAGGCTTTAAGTTTCTGTGTGAAGTCTTTGGCAAACTGTTTTAATTAGATACCATGAAGACTTGGGGAGTATGTTGCTCTTCTGGGCAACGGCTTTTTTTTTCTTTTCTTTTCTTTGGAACAAAAAGAGAAAAGAGTGCACGCCTTCAATATTTTTTTTATTTCTTACTTTGGAATTGAAGAAATTTTTGAATATTTGTATCCTGAACAAGTTTAGATGGATGAAAAACTAATTAGTTCATGTGAATTAGAAGTGATGATATTCTATTCTGGGCAAGGGGGAATAACTTCTCGATAATTTTGATTGATTTGCCAAAATGGTTGAGAATCAATTGTGATGATAATCTGCACCGGGAATTATGGCCTTAGTCATGTGAGCAAACTAAATTCAAGAAGAGGAGATAGGAAAAAATTAAGACATCGTCAATCACTTTTGCGTACATTGGCTTATTGTTTTGCACTTGGACTATGATTTTTCAATCTTCACAACAATGTAAAGCAGTAGCATCAGTTGTCTGTATGTTAGTACGTTTTTAATTTTCATGGAGCAATTCATTTTTGGTCTTTTGTATTTCTAAAACTCAATAGATGATTTCCCTCGACTATATTCATAATTCCTTTTTTTTTTTTTGGTTTTTTTTGGGTTTTTTTTGGGGGGGGGGGGGGGGGGTTGGGGTGGGTGGTTGGGAGTTAGGGAAGGAAGGTGGGGAAATGAGGATTGTGGTCCCGTTTGGAAATATTGGTAAAACTTCTTTATCAGCGTGTACAAATTATTGACTTTATGTGCATGAAGCTTATGAGAGCATGTTGGAACAGAGTTTTTTTTTCGATACAGGAAGAGTATCTCACTTAGTCTTCTTCCTTCATTGACTTTTTGGGAAGTTTGTTTCTTTGCACAGAGCTGAAAGTTTTGTCATCCTCTTGCTGCATCATTTGGTAAAAATTCTACGTCAAGAAGCAAAGATCCTTGACATTCCTTTTGATTCTTCTTCTTTGTTTCTTTGATCATACTGCAAGAGTTCATAGTATATAATTTTGAAGCTGGCAATTAGAACTTTCTGCTACATCATAAAATGGAGAATTGCATGTTTTGAGTCACCTGAATTAAAACCTGGAAAATATGCAATCTTCTAATTGCAAAGGTTATATATAGTCTTTTAATTATATAAACTCTAGCTTGTTGTGCTAGCATATGTATCAAAATAATGCATTAAAACGAGAATTGTGCATGTGGACTAAGAGCTTGTAAAATCTTACACTGTATAAATTTCTGCATCTGGCTATCTTTATATCTGTATAGGTTCAGCTTTGAAATTGTACTAACAATTGTGCATGAAACAAAAAATTGATTTAAACCTTTTGGAAGATGGTGCATTTGGGTCTTGGTAAAAAGAATTTTTCAAGATGTTATAGTACTTAGGATGGTTGATACTCTGTAAGTGTTTCTGGTACACACAGGATGTACTAATCATATTTGTGGTTGCAAACCTGATTTGCAACAGAGCAGAGGTTGTCTTGGATGTTGTAAAAAGCCCCCGCTTATAATTTCTGTTGATGAGCCATCCAAGGGACTTAAAGTTCAAGGTCAACAAGTAAAGAAACCCAGCATCACAGAGGATTTTTGGAGCAGCAGCACATATGAGATGGACAATAGTGCATTTCCATCCCAAGGAAGTATTTCTTCAATTAGCACTTCAAACCAGACCTTTGATCCACATGGTAGCAGTAGCAGCACAAGCAACCCTACTGAATTTGTGAATCATGGCAAGCTTTTTTAGCATTTCTTGATTTAAAAATTTAGTTAACTTTTTCAACTGCATCAATTTTCATTTCCTGTGCCCCAATATATTCATTTAACTCCAGTATGTCATTTTGGAGCAGGCCTTCTTCTTTGGACTCAAATGAGGCAGCAGTGGATTGGAGAAAAGGAGTCCAATAGACCCAAGCAAGCTCAAGCTCCCAAATTAGGGTAAGTATCCAGAAAAGTACAAACAGCACTGGAGCATAACAATGGGTCTGATTGACTTCATATTTTGAGAATTTTAACCATTTTCTGTTTCGCAAATAGTAGCTGTGGCATAAAGACCAAATTTGCCTTGAGGACATCCCCTTAAATATGCTTTTAGTCCTACATCAGCACTATTTCTAATGCATGAGTCTTTTCTTTGCAGTTGGAATGCAACGTATGAGAGTTTGCTTGGGAACAATAAACCTTTTCCCCAACCCATCCCACTACCAGTAAGTCTGTTTTATAGTATCTGTTTAGATTTGGTTATGGATATTGGCATGCTCCTATAATCGTCCTCTTGTTCAACTAATGACAGGAAATGGTAGATTTTCTGGTTGACATTTGGGAGCAGGAGGGGCTGTATGATTGAGCTATCAAAACAGAAATACATTTGCAGCCTCACATTTTTTTTTTTTTTGATTGTAACTTGCATGAAATCTTTATCAAAAAGAGATCTAAATGTTTAAAACGAGTAACCATATCATTATTTTCTTGCTCCTTTCAGAGGGTAAGGGTTCTTGATGAAGTGTATTTGTTCGTTACTAAATCAGCAATTTCTTGCCGCTCAACTCTAGGTAAATTCTTCACTTAGGGTCCATTTCTGCTGCTATGTTCACAAGCTTTTGTTGGAGCATTTTCATGATACAGTGGCTTAAAAATTCAATATTTTTGACCATCCGTGCCCCAGTGTTTGACCAATGGATTCTCAGGATATGTATTTGTACATAAAATATTTGACGATAAACATCTACCAATTCGGGTGTTGATGAATCTACACTAGGGAATTGGTTTCCCTGCACAAATGCAAATGGTATTCATAGTTATAAAACTTTGTCCTCCCTTTTTATGAATTACGGAGCTATTAATGAGTTTCTCGCAATTACTCTATGTTCCTGTTTGTCAGAATCTCATTTCAGGAACAGATGCCCGGTACCTATTAGGAACACAACTCTTATTTCAGCTCATACGCAAAGAGATATCAGCCCAGGTTGTTTTCTTGCAACTAGTAAAATTTTACTTTTATTGGAATTTTCAAACTACTTGTCCAGTATAGACCATTGTGGATATGGTTCGATGTCAAAAAGGCGTAGTAGTCTGTGTGGCGGTTCTTTCCCTCCAAGACGACTTTTCTTGCCGTCCTCTGTTGCCAGGGACTAATACACGCGGTGGAATCCGGCCTCCATGTTAGCGAATTTAACCAACAATAATTTTTTTTTTTTAATAGAAGCCAATTGGTTATTTGGGTTTTGTCGTGTTTCCTCTATGTATAAAGAATCAAGTGATAAATTCCAAATGCGATTATTATAATACGTGGGCTCGGGCGTCAACGTCTCTCATCTTCCGAGCACGCCAAGAAATCAACTAATCCAAATGACTAAGCCACTAACCGTTCACACACTGTGGTGATGGCTTAGACCGATACCGTGTTTTATCCGTACTTAAAATTTGTTAAACCTTGTCTCGTTAAAGGCTTCAAACTAATTTTTTTCAACTTAATACCGTTAGTTGGATCTCTAGACGTAATTTATATTTTTTAACTTTGATTGATGAGAATTTCCTCTTTTAGCTTGTTATACCATTCTTAATTTGAAATAACTTCTGTAAAAAATAGTTTAAATTTTGATATGACACCTGTTTAATTGAAATGTAGTGGAATGAAGTTAGGACTAGGAGTTATTATGATTGCACTTAACAATATGGTAAAAATTAAATGATTCTTCGAGAATTGGTTATGTCTCTCAATGGCTTTTTTTTTTTTAACTCAAATGTCAGTTTATTCTTACCATCTACATTTGTTTTCTTCTTCGCTCTCCCCCGCTAAAGAGCTCGTAACGTCGTACTTCTTTCTTCCTCTTCTCGACTTCACTTCTAACAATATTTAAAAACTATAATTTGTTAGGTTAAATTGAGTATCAATTTAAAATTAGGGGCCAAACTGCTGATAATCAAATTTGAGGTGCAAAATGAGGATAGTTTATTGTTAAGAAAGAAAGATAATTAACCCGCCGCGGGGCTATGTTTCAATGCGAGATGGCTTGGGCTTGGGCTTGGATCTCTATCCTTTAGCTTTACGCTGTTTTCATTTAAAGGTGGAAGAACCCTATTCCATTCTCCCTCACTAAAGACAAAGACGGTTTCGGCAAGCAGCCCAGCAGCCTCGTGAGTTTCACGTGTTTCTCCCATCATAAAAGTGTTCGATCCAATTCCATTACTATATGTTTTCAACAGCAGTCGCCCACTTTGAATTGAATCTCCCTTTTTCCAATGTGTTTTGTATGACAAAATCGTTACTGTTACTATTAGTTGCCTAAACTCTTTTTCTAGTCAATAATATGCACCTAAAAATAAACCTCATGTCTTTTACAAACATTCATCTATCCATTTTCCACTTATTCATTGATAATTGTGTTTTTAATCAGAGATGTCAAACTCCAATCCGGAGTTTAGATTTAAACTTTCCTAGTTATTAAGGCACATTCTGTGAATGTACTTATAAGTAGGAGACTGAATTAGTAATTAATTTCTAATACTACTCTTGCAAATCATTGATTTTATATTTGAGGGAAAAGTAAACATTATATTATTTGAAAGTCACTTATGAAAATTATTAAAATAATGTACACCACTCATTCTTGTAGAGACATTTTATATAGATCAAGTCTACATGTATGGTGGATTAAAGAGCCACGCCCCACTGAGTTTTGTTGGCTCTTTCATCAACCCGTGATTCGATCTATTCCAAAAAAAAAAAATCATTCTTTTACTATATATCTATATAATAAAAAGAAAACTTCCTATATGAGCAGACTTCGCATATAAAATTATAGCATTCAGTATGGCAACCTAACTGGTGTTGGTGTCTATAATTCGAGAACTAAGCTAAAAAAACTCATGATGTATTAGTTATTCCTTTTTTAAATCAAATCCTTAAGCGGTAGGGGAAAAAGGAGAAGGGATGTAAAGTAAAATTTATAAACTCACACCATTTAGATAATTGTTGAGTAGAGGAGAGGCTGTGAATCTTATAAAAACACTCTCGCATAATAAAACACATCGATGTGGGAACTTGTTTTCTTTTGAAATCAAACCCCAAATGGGTAAGGGATAAAGGGGAGGGGATTAGTTATTTTCTCATTTATTAATAAACATCTTGATGTCCACCCTCACAACATTGCAATCAAGAGAAATTCCCAAGAAAATTCGTGAATCAGATAAGATTTTGGACGATGAAGTGACAATGGAACTGTAACGTGATTAGTGTGAATTTACAGTACATGCACTTGGCTTTAATTGCGAGGAGGAAAAAGTCATGCCAGTTATCACGTCATGAAGAATGTGATTACGATTAACCAAAGAATGAGTGACAGCACAATGCAAAGACGATGAGGATTGATTTCTCCAGTTAATTACCTGTTTGATTGTAAGAAGTAGTTATTATAAAGCCAAGCAAAATTTCTCTCTTTCTCTCTCTAAAAGCAAATTCTTCTTAATCGTCTCGGACGTGAAATATTATTGCCACTCAATATTCAGATTCAATATAAATTGAAGCAAAAAGTTCGAAATGAGAATATTAAAAGCCAAGAACCAGTTAGATCTTGAATCTTATGAAGAAAAATTATGAACTAAAATATAAATTTGGTCATAATACAAAGCTGAGTTAACAGTTTTGTACCATGTAAAAAATCGATAGTTAAATAAAAATAAAAAAAGTAAATTCACATAAATTATTAATTTAATTTATAAATAAATATACTTATATGAATTGTCAAGTTTTTATTTTATTTTATTTTTTTTGCAAACTTGTCCGAAAAAGTGTTAAACCAAATGCTAAGGATTTTGTTTTCTCTTCGTCTACGAAGTTTAGTAGTTTCCAAATAGAGTGTTCAGTGAATTTAGGCGCTTCCCTCTCTGAGGCAATGACAAATGAGTGACAACTTGATTGTCGGGTTAGAATAGTTTTCTGGTATCTTACTGACTGTAAAAATGGATCACATGCAATTTTTACCTTAGGCACACAGGTGGGTCCACATTCCACAAGCACAAAAACAAAAGAAAATCTTGTTCAATCTGAGTTGGGTCGCACATCGGGCCCACAAAACGGGGACATTCGCAAATCAGAACTCCTCAACAATCAAATTTTTTCTTGATAAAAAAAAAAATCAAATTTTTGGTTTAAATTTTTTGTCCAATTTTGTTTTTATGTAACCGTATCTAGTACAAAATTATATCATAATACTAAATGATAAAACGTAATTTTGTATAGTTTCATATTTATATAATGTAATTTTATATTTAATAGAATTAAATATAAAAAAAATTAATTTTGAGGAGATTTTTATTAGTTGACATATTGCAGTGTGCTTGGTTATATATATATAGGTTTTTTAGTAGGTAAAATTTCCAAAATAGTTTCAAACATTCTGATCAAACATTTGTTTTTTTTCCTTTTCTTTGGTTTCTTGAGATAAAGATTTGTCTTTTCCGATTTAACTAGCTCACTAAAAAGTGAAATCCAATTTCCATAAATAAAAAAAAAAAGGTGAAATCCAATGGCGGAATAAAAGTTGTTTTGGGGAATCGGGAGAAGGGAAAGCTTGGTTATTCTGTCAAGAAAACGTTCTAGGAACCAATGTAACAGATTCAACAGTAAAAATAGACATATCATTTGATAAATGGGGCATATTGCTATGCAACTTGCCGAGTGGTTGAGCTGGAAAGACTTGGATACATCAGACAGAGAATGTCCCAGGTGAAAAATTCATGAGAGAGAGAGAGAGAGAGAGAGAGTTGATTCTTTTCCTCCATAAATGAATCCATGTGGCTGAAAGAAAGAGAGAGAATTGAGTTTCCAGACCGGATGAGTTGGTTTCATTATTAAATGAGCCAAGTTGAGAGCTTGCCATCTCCGATTATAGATTTGTGAAAACCAAGAATCAAAATGAATCTTGGGTGACCAAATTCAGGCCAATACAGTGTACACACATGCACAGATGGGTACTTGGTGAGAGAGAGCTCTGCCGGTAATTGTGAATTTTTGTTGGCTAAGAGATGTGAGTTTGAAGTAGTTTCTCAGAAAAGTAAATGGTCGCACTTATATTGGTTAATGAAAACTTAAAATTTGAGATAATATAGGTAACATATAAGATCGTATCTGGCATTTTTTTTGGTATAAATTAATAAATGGTTAAAAATGATATGCTTTTAAAAAATTTTCTCTACCCAACAAACAACTGAGATTTTCAATTCGAGATGAAAACACTATATAATAGTGTAATGATGGTAGCTCGACAGATTTCCTTCTCCCCCTGTCCTACCACTTAATATCGATGATCTGTGGTTGTTCAAAGAAACTCCAACATGCTTTTCTTTATACCACAAAATTACAAGTTGATGTTATTCTTTCTTTTTTTTTTCTTCCTGGTGTTATTTGGACTTTCAATGTGCATCTTGCTCTGAAGAAAGTTGATGGACCAACTGTGCATACATATCAATTAACAGCTTAATCTTAATTAGCTTGTCAGGAAAAAGAAAAGCATCTTCGTGCACCAAGTTTGAAGTCCTCAGAAAAGAATTTTCAAGTTAGAAAATTAATTATGACCATCATCTTGCTTTTCGTTGATTTTGAGGTTCTAATTTTTTGTTGACTAATTATTACTCCTTATTGCTGGAAAAAGAGAATTCAAAACTTCGGTTGGATGACGAATTTATGAGTAACTCAATTTCGTTGATGCAATTTAGTAAGAAAAAGAGAAAGAAAGAAAGAAGATAAAAAGTCCTACATACTCCTTGGGAAGCACCCCCCCCCCCCCCCCAACACACACACACACACACAACAAAATGAAAAAGTCCAGATTAAAAAAAATTATTATGTATGTATGTTAAGATAGGCCAACCTGATTAAATTTCAAGTATTGCTTGACATGAATTGAGTCAAAATCAATTTAATGTAAAGAGGGCCCTTTCATTTTTTATGTACAATTCAACGATTTATTGAACTATATTTTTCTTCTTGTCATGTTATTTTCTTTATTTTGTTAAGTATGTTAGCCTATAATTCATCAAAAAAAATTATGTTATTAATTTCATCTAGTAGTTCGATGAACGCAATTAGTCTTATTTTTTTCTTTTTCTTTTGAAGAAATTATGGTTGTGGAGGTGGAAGAGCAAGACTATGGTCTTCTTTAACTAAATGGTCCTCCAATTACTTTCCAAAAATGTAATTTAAAAATTTTACATTAAAACTAAATTGCGTGAAATTGTTACTCTCATGTTTTTCTTTTTCTCTTGAAGAAATTAAGGTTGTGGAGGTAGAAGCGCAAGATTACGATCTTCTTTAACTAAATGGTCCTCCAATTACTTTCCCAAAAATGTAATTAAAAAATTTTAAATTAAAACTAAATTGCGGTAAATTTTTCATAAGTATGGTTTATGTCAGTCGTATGCACTATTTTACAACAGTTATTTACCTTTTCCAATTGGTGCAATAACTTCCAATTCTTTTCTACCATTCAGGAAATTGAATTCTAAGACATTATAGTTTGAAAGTGATTTTTGAACCCAGGAATCAATCATATAATTAAATCAATGATACATAGAGATATTTTTTTCTAAATCATGTTGCCAATTAATTATTGGCTCGTGGATCCATTCCTGGTCATAAATCAGGCTGGCAAACCAGCTTTATCCTGAAGTTATTACTATTCGTATATATCATTTTCGTAGCAGACGTGGAGTTAATCATAAGAAACTTGGCGTCCAAAAACAATGGATGTACTAAGGATTAAGCCATCCGTTAGATTAATGCAAATTGAGGATAGAGATTTGAGTAATTGGCCCTTTAATCTCAGTCGTTAGTGGAACAATTAATTAGTGAAAGGTGGTACAGTATCAGATCAGACTCATTGAACAATGAAAAATTTGATGGAGGAATATGTGTTGTCCTAATTAAATTCTTACAGAACTTCAAGTTGAGAAAGAGCTTCAATAATAATAAGTGGACAGCTTTGGAAGAACTATGTAGTTAAGGCTCCTGGCCATTATTATTATTATTATTATTTTGTCAATAGTTAACAGTATATTATCTTATTTTTAGCTTACATTAAAGGGGAGGGGCTCAAGCCCCAAAAGAACCGATGAAAACTGAATTACCATTAAACCAAACAGGTGCATTATGCATATATTTTAATTTTTGATGAGAGATAAGATTTGAACTCTTGACCTCCCACCCCATATAACCTTCCCTATAACCTTTAAACCTTTAAAGACTTTATGGTAGTCAACCCAATTAAAGCTCCAAGCAATTATGGAGAGAAAAAAGAAACAAAAATGTGTGTCAGTGGACTAGAGAGAGTGAAGAGAGGCATGAACAGTTTTATGTACGAAGAGGGATGTATGTATGTACGAAACTCCTAACTTATTCCTATTTAATCTGCTCATTCATGGCCGGCAGTCTAAAAACGCCTCACTTTATTGCCTATTCTTTTATCTTTCTGTTAAGTGTTCATTGGACGACTGAATATTAATTTCCCTCTTGTTAGGTAACCAATTGCACTAGTGCCAAATATACAATTACTAGCAGCTGCAAAAGATATGTATTTCAATAAATTTTCTTTTCACGACCACTTGATGTTCAAATTGCTAGATTGTCCTCGAGAAATAGTAAAAGGATAACAGTTGAAGCAAATGGGAAATAAACATCTCAAAGAAGGACAAAAGAGTGGCAAGAATCAAATTCATTGGATAAAGTTAAGTAATCAGGCACTATTTTTATGTGTAAATCTTACGGTGATAGAAATATATGTAGTCATCATGGCGTCGTGGTATTTAGTTTTGCAATAGAAGCGCGTTTGTGTTTTGATTATCAATTTTGCAAATCTTCTTGGAGGAGAATAACAATTTTCTTGCAGTCTGTACTCGGACACAATTACTACCAAGGAACCACCTTCGTGAAATTAATGAGTGCAAGCTTGCTCTAGGGGAAGATTAGTACATTTTTATAGTAGTCAGTAACATAAAGTTTTTGGAGATTGATTTGTTAATTGCAATTGGACTATATGGTCAATAATCTTTTTTTAGATTAACTTTGTGAGTTGTAATCTGACTATATAGCAAGTAGAATGTCATGTCTTACATGTCTATTCATCAGTGTAAATCCTCCTGTACTGCATGGTAAGTAACGCCCTTAAATGCCCTCCTCCTCCTATACACTTTCTCAGGGTAAAACGAAACAGAAAAGTGTATCCGGCTTCAGTGTTTTACCCTACGGTCCAAAGTTCAAACACTCGAGAGAAAGCCGAAAGGTAACCTCAACTCGAGTCAAGAAGGTGGCTTGTTGATTGTTACAACCTCAGGTACGTACTTTTGCCTAACGCGTAAAGGGACCATTTACTTTTAGCATCAGTTGAAAGGCAAACAACCAGAATATATTTCTTTGAAAGGAAGGAAAATGAAATGGCCAATTTAGAAACATTGAACATCAAATATTAAGCCCAACTTGTGTTTGGATTCATTGCATGTATCCTCTTTCCCCACCTTTCCCCATTCTTCCTCCCACTCAATATTATAATATTATTACTATTAAATATGTCAAATTAAATGATGGAAAAGAAATGGACCCCACCTTGACAACAAAAGATAATAACACCACCCCACACCCTCTATTTCACACATTACATTCATTGAATTGTGCATTGTGGCAGTGACCTTCTCAACAATTCTCTCTTCTTTCTTTCTTTCTTTTTGCCCTATCAATAGGGTTTCTTTGATTTTTGGCTTGCGGATGCATTCACTGCTTGTTGTAGCTTTGCTGGTAGTAATCTTTTCGGTGGATCTTGTGTTTGCTCTCGGAAGGGGGTTTTTTGGGCTTCAACGGTTGAGACTTGAGTTCCCTGGTCTTCTTCAACTTTGCTCAACATGTCTGAGGTGTTTGATTTTAGTGGTAAACACCTCAAATCCTTTATGTGTTTTTGTTAAAGTTCATGTCTTTAGGCTTCTTTGACTATGTGATTGTCGAAGTTTGTGACTTTCTTGATATGGTCAAACACTAATCACAAAGTTTTAGTCGAGTGATTTCACATGGATACTTTGGGTTTGGATCTTAATTCTCTGTTTTGCTTTCATATTTCTGAATTACAGGGAGTTTTGTTGTTACAAATTTATGCTAACGGCTAATATTAACTAAAAAGGAAGTACATTTTTACAGAAAGAATTTGATATATGGGATGGCGTGTGTGTTTTTTATATGTTCAGATTATAAAGTATCCTATTGATTGTATAGTTTAGTTGCTGATGATGTCTTATATGATTGATTAGAAAGTGTTTGATGGTATATATGATGTGTGGATTACTGGGCTCTGTTGTCTCTCCGATCCTTTTTTTTTTCCCCTTCTTCTTATCTTTGTTATGGCTTTATGGCTTCTGCATCTTTTACACTAGTTTGCTTAAATGTGTGATTATAGGTTGGATTTGTTCAAATTTAGGGACTGAAATAGATTTTTTTTTTAATTTTAATTGATGAAATTGGAGCTTCATTCACAGAAAACTTCAGTAAAGAATACACATATGGGCATAAATGGTTGGTCTGGTATCTGAAATATAGCTATTTCAATTTAATTGTGGATCTACTAATATATATTGTTTTTGGACTTGATTATGGGGAAAATTAAAGTGATTTAAAAGGAAAAGGATGTTATATTGGTGGTATTATCAACATATCACATAAATCATTTTGTGGCATCTGTGATGATTCGTGGATGCGTAGTGGTAGTTGATTATTCAGGTTGTTATGGACGTATATATGTTATGTTCATTCTCTGAAGCGATGTAAATAGGTCTCCAGATTTCGTTAGGCTCTTCCCTTTAGATTGATGGCTGATTTTGTCTTGCTTTTACTGTTGCAGGTGACAAGGTTTTTTTTCCTGGGAGGCCGATATATCCAAACCCTAAGGAGTCAAGTCTTTTTTTATCCCTTGGACATCGTGTGGATGTCTATTTTCCTCCTTGCAAGAGGTCTCGTGTCAATGCCCCTTATGTTTTTAATGCAGAAAGATTTGAGCAAAAGCATCCCTCCATTGAAGTTCTTCCTGATGAATGCCTCTTCGAGGTTCTCAGGCGTCTATCTGGTGGCCAAGAGAAAAGTGCCTGTGCTTGTGTGTCCAAGCGTTGGCTTACACTTCTAAGCAGCATTCGCTCTGATGAAAGATGCATCAAAGAGGTTCCAAAATCCTTGGAGCCCAAGACACAGACAACCAGATATGTGGATCGTAAGGAGGAGGTTGAGATGGTTAATTTGAAGGGTATCAAACCTGATATGGAAGATGTGGATCTAGATATAGTGGAGGATGGATATCTTTCAAGGTGTCTGGAAGGGAAGAAAGCCACAGATGTCAGACTTGCTGCCATTGCTGTGGGGACTGGAAGTTGTGGAGGTTTGGGCAAGCTCTCCATTCGAGGAAGCAACTCTAGCTGTGGGGTGACCGATTTTGGCCTCAAGGCTATTGCTCACGGTTGCCCTTCTTTGAGAGTTTTGTCTTTGTGGAATGCACCTGCTATTGGTGATGAAGGACTGATTGAAATTGCTAATGGATGTCACCGGTTGGAGAAGCTTGATCTTTGCCAATTGACCACAGTCACTGACAAGGCTTTGTTGGCTATTGCTAAGAACTGTCCTAACCTTACATCGCTGACCATAGAATCTTGTCCAAACATTGGAAATGGAAGCCTGGAGGCTATTGGTCGGTGCTGCCCCAGCCTGACGTCCATCACAATAAAAAATTGTTCACTTGTTGGGGATCATGGGATCGCAAGTCTCTTCTCCAGAGCCGGTAATGTACTGACAAAGGCAAGGCTGGAGTCACTGAACATTGGTGATGTCTCACTTGCTGTTATAGGACGTTGTGGAAGTGCATTGACCGACCTAGCACTCACTGGCCTCCAAAATGTGAATGAGAGGGGCTTCTGGGTCATGGGGAATTGCCGGGGTCTATCAAACCTGAAGTCCATTGTGGTGACTGCTTGCCAAGGGATTACTGATGTAGGCCTTGAAGCTGTTGCGAAGGGTAGCCCAAATCTAAAGCGAGTTTGCCTGCGTAAGTGTGCATTGGTGTCAGACAATGGGCTGGTTTCTTTCGCCAAAGCTGCAGCATCTCTTGAGATCCTTCAACTAGATGAATGCCACAGGATTACCCAATCTGGGGTTTTCAGCATGCTCGTTAATTCTGGTTGCAGATTGAAGGCTCTTGCATTGGCAAACTGCTTTGGTGTTAAAGACCAAGTTTTTGGCTTTCATTTTATGGCTCTTCGCTCTTCCCTTCGGTCTTTGTCCATTCATAACTGCCCTGGATTTGGAAATGCTAGTCTTTCCGTACTGGCTAAACTCTGCCCAAACCTGATGCACATTGAACTTAGCTCACTTGGTGGGATTACTGACGAGGGACTTCTCCCCCTTGTAGAGAGCGCTGAGGCTGGTTTGGTGAAGGTGAATCTGAGCGGATGTGTTAATTTGACAGATAAAGTTGCTTCAGCCATTGCTAAGCTCCATGGAGGTACCCTTGAGGTGTTTAATCTTGATGGTTGCAAGTGCATCACTGATGCAACCTTGTTGGCAATTGCAGAGCATTGCTTATTGCTAAGTGAACTTGATGTTTCCAAGAGTAGAATCACAGACTCCGGCATTGCAGCCTTGGCTGATGCAGTGCAGCTCAATTTGCGAATCCTGTCCCTGTCAGGTTGCACTTCGGTGTCTAAAAAAAGCTTGCTTGTTCTGGAGAAGCTGGGTCAGACACTGTTGGGTTTGAACATTCAGCACTGTCATGCAATAAGATGTGGGGCCCTTAATTTACTCATGGAGCGACTATGGAGGTGTGATATCCTTTGCTAAGCGGCAGGGAAGTTGGAAGTATTTGAAGTCAAGAAAATAATTGGGTGATAGTGGACGTATTGGTAGAACTTTTAATGATTTAGTAACTCATGGTCGTTTCTGCAGTAGGATGGTTCGAGTCCATGACGAGTAACAGGTCTTCTGTGGTCCATTGTCTTGGCTCCTTTTTCCAGCGAATATGGCTACCCACTCCTCTTTTTTTTCAGTTTTCTTTCATAAGAAGACTGTTTCAAGGATTTTGGCCCCTAATTGGGAGTCTTTTTTACGGTGACCATACTTCTCTGTGATACCTATGCTGAGCTCTGGACCTGAAGATTATTCTGGATGGACTGGGTTTCTGTTTGCAGGTGTTACCTTATGATGGTTTTTAGCTTCTAGCCTAGCATCAGTCATGCATGCTTAAGCTAAGTTATGCTACAGTGTCTAGTATTCCTAGTGTTTGGGTCTGTCCGTTTCAGTTTTTACCGAGTCTTCCACGTTGTCGAGCCTCTGAGTTCTGTCGTGTGTTGGTTGGGTCCGTGTCTTCTCATGGTGAGCTTGATACCTGATAATTAGCGTGGCGGTTGCTTTTGGCAGTCTTAGGATAGGTGCCTTGCGTTTCATGGGCTTTGGCTGTGGCAGAATTTTCTTTTAGTCTGCCATGACAACTCTCTTTTGTAGTTGTTTTTTTTTTTAACCAAGCCCTAGTTTTGCAGGATTCTCTTGTTTATGAACTGTCCCATGCGACCACCATGTTCATGTAACACCAATGTTTTTAGCTCATTATAAACACTTTTTGTGATGGATCTGTTATAATAAATAAAACTCTTCTGTATTTTATTAAATTATTTTTGGTGGTGTGGTGAAGAAATTTTACCAAGATTTGATGTAAAATGAAAAAATTTTGTCAATTAAGATAAAAGAAGAAACTTAAAAGTATGCCATCAGAATTTCAAATGAAGGTGAGTTCAACGGAGGAGGTTGTTAAAATTCCAGAATCTGGAAATGGAGATATAATGAGTATTATGATATATTCATATCTATTATCTGTACATGTCTTCCTCTTCCTCAACCGAAGATACAAACTCTATTCAATAACCATCTGCTTCGAATTTTACTACCACACAACACTCTTTTTCAAATGTACGGATAATAGATATGAATATATCATAATAATGAGAGACTTGAAATAAGGCTCTACCCTTGCCCCATCTTTTGTGGTCCGTAAGAAGAGTCGTTATCGGGTACCAGTAGCCTGCAGGGAGACATTATCGACATGTTGTTGGGAAAAGCATACAATATATCACGTGCATTGTCACGTGGTGTACTAGAACCAATAATTTATCGTCATGTGGCAATGGTGGGTCATACCTTGTATTATTTGGCGATATGTGATTGATTCTAGTGCACCACGTGGCGCGGGTGGTGTACGCAATACTCACTCTATGTTGTTGCGTTCTTGGAAATGGACTGAAGGTGACCTTTGTAGGTCCATGAACTACTACTATGCTACAAACTATTACTAAAAATTATTTTTAGTTCATAAATATGCCAAGTGCACGCATCTTCACAGGATGACGCGGAATTAATCATGCAACAAACAGAGAGACTACAGGGTTGCAATGCATTTGGCACTGAGATGGCAATTTCATTATTGTCATTAAATTGACTGAATGAGATTATAGCCTAAAAGATAAAGATGAAGATTAAGGTCTCGAGAGAAGTCATTAATAAAGGCATTGCCATTTGTCAATCGTAATTGCTACTTTGATGCCAACCGCAAACTACAAGTAACATCTGCGATGGAGCACCTAAGTGCAAAGGTTCATGCACAATAAAACCTGTCAGTAATGGATTTGTGCATGTGCTTGTACATCACAGACAGGTCATTCTGGCACCTTTTCCAGATAACAGTTATATTGCATAGTCCCTTTCTGTTTTTTCTTTCTTTTTTAATATATAAGTTCTCAAACTTTCATTAATTAATGATGGCCCTTGTATCTTCTTGTTTGATCATGCTGAGTCTCAATAATGTCTAAATTAATAAAAATATGAGTGGTGGTGCTGATTTTGAATTATAATAATCGAATAAAGTGAGAACAAACGCCTTAGCATTAGCAATCCAACCACACATCTCAAGAAATTTGACTTGGAGATGAGATTCCCCCAATTGTTGGATTTGGTGAGATTTTGATTCTCATTCCTCCTTTATTATCTAATACTAAATTAACCCTTCCCAAAAAAAAAAGTGCAGCTGCTCCTTCTGATCTGGTCAGTCTAGATCAAAGGCTGAAGAACCAATCACCTTAGGAAGAAAGGAAAAAAAAATTAAATAACAGTCAATTTGCCTGGTTTAGACCGGTTCAACCTATTATTGACTTTTTTGACCGCTTTTTGACTTAACAACTTGACATACTAAAGCCGGCGGGAGCTAAGACTAGTTTCCGGTTGGATTTGCACTCCAATCCTTTTTTTTTTTTTTTTTAAATGTTGAAAATGCCGTCCAATTTAAGTACTTTTAATAAGATACTGAGAGAGAGTATTCAAAATTTATGAACGGACTTTTAGAGAAATCCAATTCGGAACAAAAATGTTATTTACTTTTAAAACTTACAACTTCATTGCATCTGGTTGAGTTTTATATGGTTAGTGGACATGATTAATACATACGCGTAAATGGTTCATAAAATTAAACTCTTCATATAAAAGAAATTTGGGTCCTTTTATTGGTAAAAACAATATAACAATAAACAAACTAATATGCAGCTTCTGAACCATTTAGACATTTCCAAGCCAATTAAGAAGATTCATAGAGTCCGAGGGTTCGAAATTCACCATTCTCTTTCTCAATGTAATAGTATAGGTTTGTTTAAAAAAAAAAAGAAGATATTCACAAGTACTCAAGGACAACACCTAATATAACGAGTCGGTCCTTGAGTATAGCGAGCCCAATGGTTGAGGATGATCCCCTTTGAGGCCCATCTTTTGATATGACAGTATCTATTGAGAACGATATATTTGTGAATGAGAGGGGGGGCCATATTGGCTCTGATTCCTGCGCCAACCCGAAGAAATTAGAGAACTGTATATGTCTTAATCCACAAGTTTCCTTTTGTTGGTCTACATGGGCTTGAACCAATAGTATTCCATTACTGCAAATAAAAAATCCGTTTGCTGCTCTTTGTGCAATTTCTTTATTTCTTTTTTTTTTTTTTTTATAAAACAACATGAAACATATATTAAAAAACGAGAGCAATTACACAGTTATAGATATTTCTTGGTATCGTAATGTAACGTGACTTGGAATTTTTCAAAAATATGTTGAGTTTGAAACCGAGTATCAAAGAAATTGGGTGGAGGAATATTCAGTAGTAACTTTTCCACTATCCACTTGATTAATTTTGGGAAGCTGAACAATGCAATACTTTAATAGTGCATAGTAAGTAAGACTTGCGGAGAGCATACGTTTGGACATTGGACTAACTAGGAGTGGGCAAAAATAACCGAAAAATTAAAAAATCGCAATAATCGGTCTATTCTGAACCGAAAAATGAGGAGTAACCGAACCGAATTTTGAAAGCGGTTAGGTTAACCGAATCTCATTTGTAAAAGCGGTTCCGGTTCCCGGTATCAATTTTCAAAAATCGCGGTTAACCGAACCGGTCCATATATACGTCTTAAAGGCTAATATTTGTAATTTTATAGAGGAATTGAGGAATATTAATTCATTTCATTTTCAAGTTTAAGATTATTTTAAAACGTAAATATCGTATTTAATTTTTCTTTCAATTTAATTTCTTGATGCTAACTGAAAAATTATTTTCATATAATTGAAATACATAAATTTTTTACTCTTAAAAAGAGCAATCTTTTTTAACCTTTTTTACTTTTAAAAAGAGTGGATGCAAGAGTTTCAATTGTAATCTTATTGCTTGTTTTTTAAAGTAATTGAAATTGTATAAGCATTTTTTTAATTTGAGCAAAGGTTTATGTTATAATATTTTGATCTATTTTGTCAAATTAACTTAAACTATACGGTTTCAGGTTACCCGAGATACCCGACCCTCTTTAACCGGGTAACCGATAAGCGGTTAACCGATTAATGAGGGTCGGATACGGTTTATAAATTAAGCAAACCGATACAAGCGGTTCCGGTTTGAATATTAGGTGTGTGGACCGGTTAACCGGTCCATGCCCTACCTATAACATGTGAGGAAAGCAAAAATTTGACCCACCTTAACTAGGATTTGAAACCACCCTTTTATGGCCGAGGTTAGCAAGAAAATCACGTGAAATCAAGTAGAACAGATTATTGACACACCTATATAGGAAGCACGTAAGAGTGATAAGTTAGGAAAACCAACAGAATAAAAAAACAAATTAATTAAAACAGAAATAAGCCTTCACTGATAAGCAATACTCAATTGTTCATCACAATAGTCTTAGCAGCCAACACAAGCTCGAGTTTTAAAATCAAACTTGAAGCAAAACAGCCAATACATTTTTATCCTGAACTATTGGAAGGCGAATCCCCCAAAAACCAAAAATTTCCCAATTCTTACTATCAACTATGGCACATTGAAACATAAATTAGGACATCGAATTGACTGACACTGGCCTTCAAATGCTGCAACCACACAGCAGTATTGAAATGTATATTACACAATCAAACCTTGCCAATATAGACATTTGAGGCACAACCACTACTACTAGATGAATTGAGTCTTGCTCATACCTCTTTCACAGTTTCAGGCAGAGGAGGACGGAGGGCTAAGAAATATGCATTGGATTCCACTGCCGCACTATTTAATGCTCCACTGCTATTGGCTCATTCTCTAAGGTGGTCTCAGCTTGAGCTTCAATAATATGCTCAACATCTGTACTCGGCTGAATCTGGCTTGGCTCAAGTGATGATACTGCCTCCTGCTTTTGCATGTCACCAGCAGCTCCACTTAATTCTTTAGACGAATTTCCCACCTGACCACTCTCACTTGTTTCCTTGGATATGCTAGTTTTTCTGGATGAAGCTTTTCTTGTTTCATTAGATAAGTTAATTTTCTGAGAAGGCAATTTAGGAAGGGACGTCCTTAAAGGTTTCTTGAGATTGGCAAATGGAGGTCCCTTGGCCTGGTTATTTTGCGACAATTTCTCATCCAAACTTAACCTACCTGCACGTGTTCCTTCATCACTCTCTTCTTCAGAGACTCTCGGTGAGCTCTTTTTACGACCAAGTTTAGGAGATTTGGCTCTTGTTGTTGGTATCTGCATAATTGTGTTATAACAATCAATGGCTTTAAAGAACAATGACAAACTTGCAGAGCGATAAACATTGCTGTAAAAAGAGCATAAATGACTAACAGCAAACTAAATGGTTGTCCATTTCTTCTTCGCTTAGAGCATGATACATGGTTCTCAAAAAGTTCATGCTGCTAAATGGAATGCAAGCTAGTCAATCTGCAGAATGAACAGTACAACCACAAGCAGAAATAGAAGAAAAGGTGCACGCTATTTTTCTTTTAGATCACAAATACAGATTTTATATCACTCCTAGTCCCCGAAAGCAGTGTTACTCAGACTCAAGTATGGAAGTCCTGAGGACATAGGTATGCTAGTACAAAATAAAGAGGTAGACACAGGTATGCTAGGGGAAAGTGAAGAGTCTGACCAAAAGCTCTAATCAACTAACTGATAACATCCAGCCCTTAGCGAATTTCTCCCTGCCACACCAACCTCAGAAATAAAACAGCCAACAAGTTTCATACATCATAATCTACTAGTTGAGAGTAATCCCTTTGGTATCTGTCAGGTACCAAAGCAACATTCTCATTATTATTGCACATCAGTTTGTGCACCATGGAGTACTAAAAATGGATTAAGCGTCAACCTTTAAAATGTCCTTTCCATCGCGGCCAATCATTTTGAGACAACCTAAGCTGTGCAATAGTCTGAGACAAACTCACAACCAAGTAATTGTTGCTTTCCTTTTTATTTACTCTACTGAACACATTTACTAAAATATAATCTAGATAGTCACTTTATAAACTTTCCCAATAACTTGGGAATATAGTAATCTTTCATGAACTCCATCTTCCTTTAGTCCAGATGGAGTTTCACGGATGTGACATTTGAAACTAACAATAAACAAGCTTTTTCCACGTTTACAAGCATCAAAATAAAAATAACCCAAACACTATGCAATTGCAAAGTTCAGCCCTCCTTGCCGATTATAAAGAAAAAATCGATTAGATGATACTTCTGCAAGTATATGTTATTTTATATACATTTTTTCGGTATTAGCATGTGTATGGTTTTCAATTTCTAATCCCTTGAAATTTCTCAACAAAACATCATTACCTATAAGAAGGAAAAACAGCATACTAATTTTTGAGACCACATCAGCTATCAATAAATGATCTCAAGATTCACTTAAACTTGCACCCCTTCCCGTTCCCACCCCCTCCCCCAAATAAAAAAAAAGGAAGTAAATAGCAGACAAAATAGAAACAAATTTTGCAAAACCATACACAGAAGAGCACCTACAGTTTAGCTGTTCAATCCAAGCAAAACGAGAGCAACTATCCCAAATAGGATCACAACCCTGCAGCATTTATCTTACAAACTATTACCATAAAATCATTCTCAGATCTTGGAGTGCTATAACAGAACTAGAGGCTCTCAAATAGCAAGCAACATCTTTTATCAACTTCTATCCCATGCATAAAAATGCAAACCATTGCCAGATCTTAAAGCTGAATATATACCACTAAAAGGTTCAATTTGTTTTCTGTCTCTCGGGTCTCCCTCTCTCTCTCTCTCTCCATATAAACATGTTCCATACAATCCTCAGAACAAAATTTTCTGCTTTTACTACAGAGATTAAATAGAAAATTACCTTCTTTAATTCTGCCTTTGGAGGTGGAGGCTCCTGATAGAAGCTTGGCATTGGTGTTGCTTTGAACATCAAACTCTTCCTCAGCATTTTAATCTCAGCTTCCTGCGTTTCCTGCTCAATTAAAACAAGAATTTACAAGCATTATATCATCAGGCTTCTCAGCATCAGCAAATGAAAAACAAAATTGATGCATAACTTCACCTTAGTTTTGGCTTGCAAATTGGTTTTCTCTGCTTCCTTTGCTTGGATCTTTTCCTCTAGTTTTGAATAAAACTGTAACAAAAAGTTTTAGATTGACATTTAGATGTAATTAAAAGAAAGACCAGATGTTCAGTACATCTGATGGAAAAAGCTAACCTCTTTTCGTTTCTCAGCCCTTTCGTTACATCTGAAACTGAAACCATAGTTTGGAAGAGTACCCACTGTGCGTGGCTTTGAATCTTCAGCTGTAGGACTTCTATTAAATAATTAAGGATAAATATGCATAATGCTACAAATGAAGGCAACTTTCATCTCAATACCTGAACTAAGGAAAAAAAAAACGAAAAGAAAAAGCATAAATTGGATACAAAGATTCTGTGACTCCTTCAGCTTTACTAGATTGGCTCTTTTTCAGCACCTTTGGCTTAGTCTTCACCCTGTGATCAAGAAAGAAAGTTCACTAGTTACTGGGAAGAAGAATTTATCAACGGATAAACTTTTGAATTTTTAGTCTGAGAATAAAAGGTTCAAGAAGTCAAAAATCTTGCAGGAAGGGGCCTCTCTACTGACCATCCAATGAACACTCGCAACCATGAGCCACCATTTCATTCTGGATATCATAAAGTTCAAAGGACATATGAAATTAATAAGCAATTGAAAAAGGATTTACCTAAGGCTGTCAGATTGTGCAGCAGTTGTAGATGATGTCAAATCCAGGTGCTGAGTTTGCTGCTAAAGACAGAAGAACACCACAACAAAATGCTAACTACCAGACACAAACCCATGAACAATCCAAACCAAAATGAAACAAATTATCCATGTCATTATTAATGACCCCATCAACACTTACCTTGGCATGGTTAACATTGATTTGAGTAGATGTTACATGCCGGTCATTAAACGATTTACTCTTTGACCTGGCATATGGCTGTCCAGGGTGTGATTCTGAAGCAAGGGTGCCATTTGAAACACCAGAAGTAGTCAGCTCATCTTTCCCCTCTTTGCTCTTCTTAACCCCAGTTACGGCAGCATTTTTCGTACTTGATTCCTTCACACTCTTAGGCTTGGTCAAAACCTTACCTGCTTTTGCATTCTTCAGCTCTTTACCTCCATGTCCCTAGAAAATTAAGGAATGATGTATTGAAGACAAACAAAAGAGAAAATAATATCTAATTAAAACAAATTACACAGAAACAACTAGGTAACTTGAGAAAAAATAGAGATACAAGATAGCCTACCAGGGAACTGTCTGCAGCATTACCATCTGCAGCCACTGGTGATCCCCCGGTGACCAATAGACCAGATGGGTCAACGCCTTCATCATCATTCAACCTCATGCCATCTCCGATATCTGCACTTAGTCCTTCCATCTCTGAGCTACAACGGGGGACACCATTAATTTTATCTATATCCACCTTTTCCTCACTTGGAAGGAGTATTTCGTGAATTCCATTTCCAAATCCAGCCCCATTCTCGGTTGCATGAATAAGATTATCAGCATCCATCTTGCCACAAGGGCTCTCGGAATTGAGGGCACTCTACAAATCACAAAAATACCACCCTTAAGAACCGCCAACCGATACACCAAAGCAGGTAACCTTCCTCTTTTAACAGTTAGCAAAGGTAACAGAGAAAGCATAACTTTTTCATCAGAATCATGTAACTTGTGTCACTTCCTCCAAAGGAATTTAAAAAAATGCTAACTTTTGAACAGCCACAAAATGATCTAGTACATAAAAATAGCACCAAAATCTGATCTTCTTCCAAGCCACTTCCCTTATATTTTTCAGCAGCCATACAGAGGAGCATTGAAGTAAAATCAGCAACATAAAAATATCAGTAAAGATAAAATGACCACTATTTAACAAGAATTAATCAGCAATCACAAAGATATTTAAGTCATCAATAAGTTATTCCAGGCACAAAAACAATCAAAAACCATATTCATAATAGAACATTGAGCAAGCAGAAAAAGGCAAGACAAAAGATACGGCTTTCACTAGATCTTCAAAGCTACCCAAAGATCCAATCTTTACCAGTTCCAATATTCAACTTCACCCCAAACCCACAGCCACATTTCCTCTTCACCCCACAAAAAAATGCCCCAATTATCACATACAACAAATATACTTCATAAAAACAAAAACCCACATAAAAAAAAGTCCATTTGCATGTATAGAGTAGAAATGAATAGTTTTGTGCATACCTGCAGAAGCACAAAATGATCAAAAGGCCATGCCTTTCCTGATATGGGTTTCAAAAGATCTGAGCACGTTTAGAGAGAGAAAGCAGTCCAGAGAGAGAAAATGGAAAGAGAGAAAATGGGTTTTTGGTGTTTTTGAAATTGAAATGAAATTGAAAATGAAATGCTGGTTCTTTTTTCTTTTATTAGATTTTTTATTTTTTATTTTGTTTTGTTTTGGTGACAGCACTATTCAAATCTAGTCAAGCCAGGTCACAATCTATGAATATAAAACGTATCATTCCTGTAATTCTGCCACGTCATTCATAGGTGAGATTATGATTCCGTGGCATGATCAGATGGGCAATAGTAGCTATATAGGTGGATTTTACTCTCCCGTAAATTTTGGTGTTTGGTTGTTTTTTGAAAATTAACAGTAGTCGTAGGTGTTGTTTGTTTGCCTGTTGGTTCATTCATTAGTGTGTGTGACGCTGTATTCTTTCCAAACCAAGTAAAATATGAACTGGGGATAAAACCATAGGTATGCATTTGCAATTCTCAGTTTCTTGTCTCATATTAATTCAAAAAAAAAAAAAAAAGTATCTTGTCTTCCATTTTTTCTCCTTTTCTAAGAAATTGTCCGACAATGTTTGTTGAACTACAGATTAATAGCGATTAGTTCTTGATACCTTTTTTATTGAATCCTATTGTTTTCTTGAATTATAATAAGTGAAAATGTCGTTTCTTTTTTTAAATGATTTTGATTGAATCGAATAACTTCAACTTGTATTATCTGCGTTGTGAATATAGTTATCAAATATGCATTTATCAATTTGTGAGATAGAAAAATATGATGCGCTTAGCACATGGTTATAAAAGCTAAGGGCATACATAGCCTTTAAAGATTTTTTTTTTTTTTTTTTGGTAAAGATTTAGAAGTGCTGTATTCAATCTGTGGTACTATTGTTTCATTTCTTTTAGCTTCAAGTATCTTATCATAATTTGTTTCTGTACAAATAAATTATCCTGAATCTTTTTAAATTGTGAATGTCAAATGAAAGGAATTATTACAACAATAAGAATTTACAAATGCAAATAATCTTGCATGTAAGTGTTTCATTTATATGAGTGAAATCAAAAGGTAAAAGATTTTTAAACATTCTCACGTTAAACTAGGACTTTTTTGGTGTTAAGTGTTGACTGAACGAAAATGAAGAAGATTAATCTTAACTTTTACTCTTATTTTGTCAAAAGAAAAATAACTCTTATTGTTGTTCATTACATATGCTACATGTGTACCGGATGTCATGGCAAAGAGGGGATTTCAACAAACTACAATGTATTAGTAATAAAGTTCTTGATGTATTCTGATATTGAAAACTAGTTGACGAATAATGTAACTGACTGATTGTAATCCAACCTAGAGAAAAACAAAGAGAAAAATTCATAACAAGTATTATTTAGAGCAGTTCATATTCTTTGTCTTTTTTCTTTTTTTTTTTTTCTAATGGTGTCAAATATAAAACTACGCGATATCAATGTGAAACTATATAAAATTACGTCGTTCCATTTAACGATACAACATAACTTTATGTTAGATACAATTTGAAAAATTTTTTTTTTTTTTACAGCGAATCTAATCCGTATTTAGAGGGGAGATATTTCTCAGCGTGTGTATTGTGTGTGTGTTGATGTAACTTGTCACTCGCCAGTCATGCACTTCATTTATCCGGATTTTGCACTTGTAGTCATTTAGTATTCGACTTCTTTGATTGGCTTAAAAAGACAAAGAAAAGAAACAATTGCAATCTCTTTCAGAGTCTGCCATGTCACCTGGACTAAAGTGTGAAATTGAAATCGAAACATTATAGTATATTTTTTGCCTAAGCTTAGGTCCAACTCCAAGAGAAAGAAACAAAAATTTACTTACTACCAATAGACCTCATTTTTTTCTGCTTAAAAACAATTCCACCAGGCCAAACTAGTGGCTGCTTTCTTCACATTTTTGTTTTGTATCAATAATTAACTCTCCATGTGCATTGTTTTATTGGGTTTACATCGTTTTAAATTCTTTCTTATTTCTTCAAATTTTTATTTTATTTTTTTGTTTAAGAAGTGATCGCCAGATTCAATATTTATGCATGTTTTTGTCACTGTTTTGTAATTTGTGCGCACGCACGCAGAGTTATTTTATTTTAGTAATGTTTGATTGATGCTGCTTATTGAATAAAAATGGTGAAAGATGAGCACTTAAAAAAAAATAGGAGAGCCACTGGGCTAACAGCCCAGTGGTACCCTTAAGGACTCCCCTGCTGCACAGGCCCTGGATCAAATTTCAGAATTTGTAGTGGTTAGGAGATTTTTGGGAGAGGAGAGGGGATTTAGATAATATCGAAGAGTCATACCTTCAAATTATATATGACAAATCGTCTGAGGTTTCACCCAGTATATCATTAGGAGCCCCACCTCACTTGTGTGAGGCAACAAAATACATAATACAACAATGATTGGATAAAAAAAAATATATGCTAAGGTCAAGAAAGGAGGCAGGCAGGATTAATTAGTCTAACAAAAAGAAGGTCTAGGCAGCTACCTTAGCGTGTTCTAATACCTAAATAGTTAATACATAGGATTTTTTAATGATTAGCTAATTGTCCTTTCCTTTCGCAGATAATCCTCGAAAACCCCCAAAACCTGCCTGCTACAAGCACCGACATTTGGCTTTCTCTCAAGGTAATCGCCCTTTCCATGCAAACTATTACTATATACTTTGCATCTTCCCCTTCTATAATTACGAAGTAAAAGTTATTTTTTTAACCTCTTCATTCATGCATTCTGCATAATTACAAGGAAAAAAAAATACTATTTCAAATCATTGGTCAGTGTTCGATTATTTTACGTAATTTACTTACCTAATACCACATATTTATGCATGTAGTGGTCTTTGCATGCTGAAAGAAGGAATCTTATGGAGGCAGAAGAATCTTTTTTACGACTCCCACATGTTGATAGATGAATCTCAGAATGTTTGACTACGTTCTACGTAGATAGATTCATTGATTATAAGAATATGTCCCAAATAACAATCAAAAAGAAATTTATGTTTTTCTTATCTGGAAATTTATAAATAAAATAGTTGAAATTGAAGGTCAACACCATTATGTTAAAAAATAAAAAATTATGGATAAGAATTGTGAGTCCAAATGGCAACCTTAAACAAGAATATGAAAATATTGTTAGTAGAAAATAAATTATTATTTTAGTACGATAAAAGGCATAATAATTACATTCTTTTCAGGAGAATAATGTATACAAATAATTAGTCTAATATTGCTTATATCAATAGCTAATTGGAAAAAAAAAAACTTTTTTTGAGATGGCCAAGTGAACTTTCATCAATTATGTAATGGAACTTTAAATTTCTGTGCATCAAACCTTGATACCATACAATAATTCAAAATTATTGAAAACAATAGGAGATTATGCCTTAGCCAAAAGACAAACACTACAAACACTAGAAAACAAATCTAAGAATAGGTGTCTTAGATCAGGTTGGTATTACTACTACGGGAGTTATAGTTTACTTAAAAGATCAAATACATATATATAAAGCAGGAAAAGGACAAAGAAAAGTTTGAAAATTAAAGTGCTCCAAGTTCCATAAGGTAAATTGTTGTCACATATTATGGTCGATTCGAGCACAAGGAACAAAGCATGTGTGAGTCCATCAAGAGAAAATGCAATGGAAAACAGTTGCATGGAGAGGTGGTGACCATACTGCATGATCATGATGGATAGGGTTTTTTGTTTCTTTTTTTTTTTTTCTTTTCATCAGAGGGCAACACATATATCATTTATTCTTCATCGACTATGGTTTCAGTTCTCACCATAGAGTTCGAGTCATTCCTCAGCACCCCACGTGTGAGATGTATCCCAAGAAGGGCTCCAAGTAGACAATGAAGTTACTCATTGGCCGATTCATCACATTAATATATTTCTGCGTTTTTGGGTCATGCTGCTGCCTCATGCAATATGCTTGGAGGGTCCATTGCACCTAAAATGTCTAAAAAGAGCTAGTATTAAATTGGTTTGTGGTATTTATTACTACTTCCATTTGACCTCAAATGTCTAGAGACAGTAAATAAAACCTTTTCTAGATTGTGTATGTATTATGTTGATTAATGTACAAGAGAAAAAGAGCCATCTTAAATTTTCAAATGGGACTAGTAAACGCCGCCCAGTTCCATCGTGCTCTATTCCTTGAGAAACTTAAGGCACTATTAAAAGGTTTCGAATCAGGCAAACCAACCATGTGTTCATGAGAAATGGAAAAAGAAAAAATTTGCTATCAGAAATTTAGATAAAAAGATACTTCTAAAAGCTTGAACAAGCAATGCTAAGAAAGTTTGATTTCCAATTTAATGGAACATTTATATTTACTGTATGTTTAAGTTGCATAATGCCACAATCCTACAAAATATAACGCCCATTACTAGTTATAGATTCTGTTTTCTCCTCGCTAAGACATTTCAAGGACTTGTTGCTTTGTCTGATTGCCTCCCACTAATTACTAAGTGCTTCAGTCCAGGTGCATTTTAGTTGGAACAGCCATACAAAACTTGTAAATAGAGAATCTAACTATGATATTTGTTAAGGTTGTTGTTTAACCATTTTCATATTGACTCAGGTCAAATTTTCTAAAAGAAAAATTATGGCCTTTGGATAACAAACTCCCCTATGTTATGCGTCTGGAACTGTTCTGAAGAAGCTCATACTTAAGTCAAATCTTGCTTATTGCAAACTTGAGAGTAAACTTGGATAAGCTGTAATAATTACCCTTTTATCAAGAGTACCTTTGTGTTTAACTCCTAACTACTCTTTCTTCTGGTCCCCTGCAGGGTACAAGGAAAAAAAGTCTTTCCCAATTGAATGATTAGGATGGGAACGAATGAATTTTCTAAGACAATTATGCTATAGAAAATAGTGTAGAGGAATATTTACTACACTATCAGTATCAAATGTTAGGTTTCCGTGGGGTTGATTCTTGAATTACAAGAAAATTAGGATAGTCATTGTGTTGATTATTGTTTTCAAAAAAGTGAGCAGTTCCACATCGAAACTTCACAACCGAGGCGTATATAAATTTCTTACAGCGACTGTACATCTCAGAAATAATCCATTTAATGATCATCTAGTAGAATAATTAAACGCTTTGTTTACTAAATTAAATGGATGTGCTGAAAGAGACCTTAGTGGGCTGGTTAAGTATCCATTTCCAATTATGCATTTTTTTGGTTCTCTTAAGGAAAGATTAAAGGCAAAAGAAAATCAATTTTCTTGGCTGATAAAATTAAAATAAGATCAGACCAAGGTGGGCCTCTCAGGTGGAAGTAGTATATAGATAATAATTCGACTTCATTTCTTCCTTGCTACTTGCCTGTGGTGGACCGGTGGTTGTGTTTCCTTTGTCAAATTATAAAAGCACTGATATTTCCTTGCTTTTTCATCTAAGGAATGAGTATTGAGCAATACTCAATAGGGACTTAGACTTGATAATTTATTACAGCAGTTTTGACATACATACATCTGGAAGGTTTTGACATACACCAGGAAAACTGGGGAAGAATATGATGGCTAGGATTGAAAATTTTGATAATTGAACTCAAATAATTACCAAAATATCAAGGAGCCATAGACATATAAATTTCCAAACCACAAATATTACATGTTTAGACCTGATCATGTTTTAACTTTTGTCGAAAATTATTCTTCAAAAGCTAATTTATACTCTCACTTGCCTATTCCTTTTCTTCTTCATCCTCAGTGTGTAGTAAACAAAAAGGATAATCCTAACCCTTTTTTTATAAAACAATAATATTGAGTGTAAATTATCTCAGGCTGTTTCTGATGTCATGCTAATAGATTAATTCCGTCCCAAAGTGCATATATATTATGCAAACTCATCGTCATCTTTTGGCGTAGAGGAAGCATTAGCTGATCAGAAAAGCTACAAGTTGTCAAAACATTTTTTCCTTTTTTTTTTATTCTTGAGAGGTGTTTGTCCAAAACCATTAGAGTTTTTTTTTTTTTTTTTTTTTTTGAGAAATGAATAAAGAAAGATGCTTTTCAAAACAGAAGATAAACGCGTAAAGCTTGTATACTTTGTGTTGCGTTGTCTGATGCTCAATAAGAAAGGTATATTTGGTCCACAACTCATCACAATATTTTATGATACAACTACGGACCCCTCTTGAATTTTGAGGACCCTCTTGGCTCAACCCTTTTGAAGTTGGATTTGGATGTATCCACGACGATTCATACGAATAAGCCAGGGGACAAACAGATTTTCTTCCTCCTCATGCTAGATTTGCTTGTGCTTTTTGATCCTTCTTCTATCTGCCTCCATTTTTTTTTTCGTTCCCTTCTTACTTCAACAAGAAACACTTACCGTACTAGTATTACTTAAAAAGACAGAACTGACCTGTCTATGGGTAATTTGGATTATACATGAATAAAATTTGCAAAAGCAGTACTAGAGTGTTCATTGAACCATATATAAATAAATCATCAAATGAACACTTCTTTAATTTCTATATTTCTTTTATTCTTATACATGCATAAACTGGCCGGGAAAATGAACAAGGATAGAGTCTGAGGCATTTAGCTAGAATCATTACATGGATGTTATCAAATTAATAGTGGGAGATTATATCACACAGGGATAATCAAGATTCCTAGTCAATTTCAACTGGTGCCTGAATATGATCGATTTGCATGGTTAGACACCGACTGGGCATCCTCCTTTCGTTTGGACCACAAAGCTAGAACCTAGATTACTACAAGAATTAATTTGAATGGAAAATGACCTAATGAGGAGACCCAAAGTCGAAAGATACAGGTCCCTGGGGCTCTGTTATCTGTAGCATCAAAAGTCATATATCAAAGACAACAACCAGAGGCATTCAGGCTGCAGGGCCATCCCTTTAAAAGCAAGGGTTAACCTCAATCACCTCTTTTGTCACACTACTATTTCAGTGCCCCAATGTCTTCTTCTTTTCCCCATCATTCCTTGAACCGTTGGGCCGGCATTAATACTTGACAGATTTCTTAATAGTTTCCGTCTTTTCTTAGATTATTCTAGTGGATGTTTATCTCTTCATCTTCTTTCCTTCTCACAATTACATGCACCATATGGCCTCTCTAGGAAGAAAGTCCTCCAGTTTCTTGTTATCTCTATTTAAAACTCGAAATCTAAATGTTGATATAAGTTACAAATGAGTTACAATGACTTAATGTACCAATTTGCAAATTTACATCAGCACATTAAAGAACAGGATCACCTACTGTTTCATATATTACAGGGGAATAGTTCAATAGGACATAACAAAATTGCATCAAGTGCTGGACCTTCTTCACTGAACACAGGCCATTTTTCCCAATCCTTCTCCTCTGTTATTGAGTTCTCATCTAAAAATGTTTCTTTCCAGGTACCTTAAACATGAAGGATACAAAAGTTAGAAGAATTCAGACTTGACCAGGTTTTATATCAGTCATTGCAATTGATAAACTTTTTTACAAATGAAAGATTGAAAGGGACATAGAAAAAGGAAAACACAACAAAGAAATAAAATGGATGAGAATTATATTCTGTTTACTACCTGAAGATAACCAGGGCTTCTCCAAAAGCATTTTGAAGTATGATTTAACAAAGGCTCAAGAATTTCCGAAACCTTAACTGCCCAGAGTATGAGCTCCGGACTCTGCAATGTGTTCCTCTGTGCTGTAAAAAGAGAAAAAGCAGGGGTCACTTGTAATATCATCTGAAATATTCTGACAAGGACATTACCCTCAAGAAATGCTTATTGCTTCTTGTTATGCACAGAAACACACCATAAGATTCATATCACTTGTTAATATCATTAAAAATTGGCGTTCACTGGAAAACCAAATAGAACATTTCTGAATTAGTTTACCATTGTTACACACATGATTTTTATACAAATACAAAGTAAATGTACTTCACAAAATACATGTACCATTTCACTCTAATGCAAAAGAGCATAAAGGTTATAAAAATCTTACCAGAATCAATCTTCACACTTACAAGAAGCCTTTCCTTGCAAAAGTCTGCTCAGACCAACAGCAACTAGGATTCTTCAGGCAGTTTCCCTTCAGGATCAGGCACCCCATAAGGAAGAACACGTCAAACAGTGAGTGCTTAAAGTTCTTTTTCAGTTAGACTACTGAATTTCAGTGTTGCTCGAGTAAAGTTCTAAGGGCAAAATTTGAAGCTGCAATCTAGTCTGAACATTATAAATATAATTCTGAACTTATCTCTAGAAATATAAGTATCAAGTTCAAGTGTACGGATTTGACACTAATTTTAACCGTCAAATAAATCATTAACATTCAAACTTATAAATCTAGATTTGAGTTTAATGATTCGAATTGATTACCACAATATTAATTAAATAAAATACGGATGCCGGAAAATGGAGATTAGAATCGTTTAAAAGAATCACTGTAAGGGAAATGGCAAATAGTAGCATAACGTAGAAGCCTTAGATCTGGTGAAGATGATGTCGTGGTAACAAAATGGTGGTCAGACACTATGGATATGCCACCATAAATGTAATGCCAAAATGAAAAAATAGAGTTGGGGCTGTTGTTGATATTGTGATAGCAGATATCAGTGCAACATAGTGTTTTCTGCGAAAAATGCTATCAAACTAGTCAGCAACACTACTATGAGAAAATGCACCAAGGTGCTCATCCCAGGGGAGGAAATCATGGTGTCAGATAAAGAAATTTAAGATCACAAAAGACAGTGGTGATCACTGTCATTCCACATTACAGTGAGATTGCTCTAGAAGCAGTTTCGGTGGTAGCATACAATCATGGTGGCCCTAGTGACTGCAACACTAGAACAGAAATAGATGCAGTGCTTCTCTTGGTTCTCTCCAGAAACTAAGGGCTACCAAACTTACCTGCAGTTAATGAAACACAACTAAAACTCTAATTACTTGTCTTTCTTATTTTGCCAGCAAGCTCAAGTACTATTTGGTCAATAGTTGAAACTGTACAATGAAATATAAAGAAGAGCAAAGCTGTGACTGGAAGGACCAAATTTCAAAATCAGATCCTCAAACCTCACGTTACACTCTAAGTTGAATTAACTTTTAAACATGCAAAATAGCTGAAATTAAGTTAGTGAATGCAATTAAATAATATGTCATACATTGAAGCTATTCTTCTCAACTGAACTATGATTATTGGACCTCCACATACTGAAACAGCTTTCAGCTCCAGCCACAGCTATCATGCCTGCCCATGATTCTAATAATTCACCATTAGTGTATAAATTAGTTTGGTACCATGACAACCATCCATATTAAACAGACATGCATAGTGTCACAAGAAAAGCACCTGAGCGTAGAGCATCGATTTGACTCTTTGCCTTCTCTTGAACCTAAACAACAATGCATCCACTAAGTTAGCCAGGTTGGAGGATGTTTATGAGGTGCTTACTCTAAAGTAAATAAGAACCTCAAATTTAATACCTAAGTTAAATCAGACGCATACATGCAGGCGAGGGAGGAGCCTGAAAAGGAAATAAAAAGCGAAGATAAAAGAAGAGATATAACACTTGCCTTCACAGATTTCTTAAGAGCTCTGTTTTTATGTCAGTCAAGTTCATGCATTATAAAGCCATTCATGCCACATAAACTAAAACAAACAATTAAGATAAGACTATTAATACATATAAAAGATGCAACACAACATATCAGTTACTCTCACTACAGAGAGTACGATGGCTAAGCAAATTGGCCAGAATATGCAATGAGATAGAATTGATAAATTGAAATTGAGTAATCATAGAAGTCGCTGTCATAGCTATTGTTCCTTCCCTTAAATAAAAAAGACAAGAGCATGAAAACATAATTTTCTTAAAAAACTAATCGTTTTGTCATTGATGCCAAAAGTTCCAGCATCACGAAAAACTAGATGAAGTACAACAACAGCCTTGCGCTTGAGTAATACCTACCTGATATCTTCCTTTATATGAGAATTCTCAATCACTCTTTAGCCTCAAAATGCTGCAAAATTAAACTCAAATTTTAAAAGAAAACAGAAACCAAGCTGTAAATTAGACTGGATGGAAGAATTGTAATTGGATTAAGAAAGATGCTAAGTAATCATATTAAAATCCAGAGATTTTTGGAGAAGGTATCTTTTCAGATTCTAATTGATAATTCATGACACAATTCAAATATGAAACTGCCATCAAATAGAGCCGATTTGTACTACGCAGTCTCGCCTTTCCGTTCCCTACTTTAAGTTGTTCAAATCTTAACTAAGAGGGAAAGGTCCAATAAACCATCTCGAGCTACATCTAATCAAAATTGAGAACATGCAAGACTTACTATCACCCATTAAAATGTTGCTAGGCCAAAAACTGATCTTAAATTTGAGTCAATCTATGGCGCATCCAAAATTAAATTTCTCAATTTGCCAATAATTTGAGCCTATTAATGCATCTCAAGATTTTCCTTTTTCAAGTTCTCTCCCCTTAATTCAGAGATAAGACTCAATTCCCAGACAAACTAGCAAAAAAGATTCCCCCTTTATTATCAAATTTACCTAACAAGAATTTAGTAGAGGAAAAGTAAACATAGCAAGAAATGACAAATACAATTCAACCAAATATTAAACCAAAAAAAGCAAAGAGGCTAACGGATGAACTCACTCAGCAGCAGCAGCAGCAGCAGCAGCAACAGCACTTGGAAAAAAGAAATGGGAATATAGACATATGCAAAACTTCTCTCCTTCCAAATAAAATTTATGGCTACTAATACTATTATCTGTACTTCAAAAATAGGAATTTTATTATATAGTACTAGAATACTTGTCATAAGCACAAATTTCTTACCGGCATGAGGAATTGACGGAGAGGAGGAAGGGCAGCTTTAGCTTTATCGGGTTGGCACCAAATTGGACCGTTGGTGGGGCTGTGGCAGGAATTTTATATACTAGGCGGCAGGAGGAGGAGGATAACATGAGGGAGGCAAGAGAGCCCAATAAGAGGGTGAATGGCTCCGCCATCGCTCATAAACATGGTACTTACCATCTGCAACGGTTGGCTTAAGATGGAGATAAGTCTTAAGGGGCAATATTAACACACGGAACACGTGACATAACACGTAACGTATTATAATTAATTAAATATTACTTAATAATATACAATGTAATATAATAATATTATTATTTAAAATTTTAATAACGTAATAATATATTTATAAATTTAATACTATTCCCTTGTGGTACGATCCCTCTTCCCATATATCTGCATTTTGGCACTACCAGGAACCAGCTACCAATACTGCTGCTGCTTGAATTCTAACCAACAAAGGTGCAATTACTATTGATGTGGCCTAATGTATGTTTCACAACATGAGATTGAACAATAGTCAGTCAGTTGTTCCACAAACAATTGTCAGTCAGTTGTTCCAAACAAAGAAAAGTGGTTAAATATTAATTCATTAAACTGTCTTTACAATCGATCAGTTGCACTAAACAGAAAGACATAGATAAGGCTGTCAACGAGTTGGATCTTGACTCGAACCCGTTGATTTTTTTCTAGGTCTGGGTAGATATAAAATTTCGTTTATCTAGACTCGAAGACGTTAATAAAATAATACATACATATACATATGTGTATATATATATACACACATATACATATCCGTATACGTATACGTATATTTACATGTGTGTATATATTATAAAGTGAGATTTAAAATAAATAAGAGAATGATTTTTAAATTGAGTTTTAATGTTTAAAAAAAAAACAAGTGTACTTTCAAAAAGAAAAAATTTGGGCTAAAAAAAAAGAAGACCAATTTGATAATGGACTTTTAGTTTATTGGAAGGCCTAAGGCCATTGCACTACGAGTCTACCCGAACTTGGACCCAATCGGTTCTAAATCCAGACCCAATTTGTGAGACCCGTTGAGTGTATAAGTTTGAATTTAAAAAATCTCTTCAAACAGGATCAAATATGAAATATTCAATTCTGATTCGGACCGACTTGTCGACAGGTCCAGACATGGTGTTGCAGATGTACCATAACTTATAAACACTTCTGCCTAATTTGGGAGGAAAGAAAGGGAGGGAAAAGAAAGGAAAAGAAAGGAATTTTAAACAAGTCTTTTGTTTGGGAGAATGGAGGGAAAAGAAAAGAAAGTATTTTAACCACTTTTCCTTTGTTTGGGAGCTAAAAATGGGGAAAGAAAAGAAGAGAAATGGAAGGAAAATCTCCTTCTTTCTTCTTCCAAAAATTTTCCTCCCAAAATTGGGAGGAAATGGAAGGAAAGGGGAAGAAAGTTACTTCCCTTCTTTTCTTTTCTCTTTTTGTCTTTTCTCATCTCAACTCCCAAACTAAGTATTAGTGTTAAAATTTACAGTCACATCTCCTACAAAAACTGTCTCCTAGGATTAATAAATTCATGTTGGGAATCTCAAACATAGCAATGGAAAGAAAAAGTATAAAATGCACATATGCATTAAAACGTGGTATATTAGAATTAATGATTATCGTCAGATTATAATAATAAGATATATCTTATATTATTTAGTAATATGTGATTTTTTTTAATGCATCACTTGATGTTAATAATGACGCTGTGTGCATGCAATAGTGGGAAGCAATATGCACGAGTTCAGAGGGAGTAGGATGGTCAAGAATCAAGGTTCATTCAACTTAATCTTCTATCCTTCTTCTACGATACTTTACTCAACCCCTGGATTAGTACTTCCCAACCATCATGTGAGTTCCTGATTTTCTGACTTGCTCTTGTCTTGTTGGATTCCATTAATTTTTGTTCCCTTAATATTGGATTCTTTTCCAATTATTAATAGATAGTATTCTCATTGGCCAGTAAACTAGTCTATTAGGTGAATGTTTGGGTGCATTTGGTGTTTTCCCTTGGTCTTGGCAACTTAAAACGATAATGGGATTCCTTTGAATTTGCAGTCTGTGGCCTCCCAACTCCAAAAATCAGAACTTTTCGACATGCCCACAAATCCTTCTCTAGAAATGCGCTGCTAGTTTGGACTTCTACTGCTATGACTTTTGCTTCTTGCTCAGTTTAAATGATCAGGTTCACTGAGTACATACTGATTTATATGTTACTGCATAATCTGATGCTATTAGTGCACCTATATCTTTTCTTTATTAGTGTACGTTGTTGCTTTTGTGCAATTTGGCTTAGTTATATTTTTGTTAGGGGCTTTTATCTCTCTTTATCTGAAAGAAATTTAGGAATCTGAAAGGGAGCCGAAAGCTTGGAACTTTGCCATATACATCAAGAGAGAAACAGATATTGTTCTTGTGAAAGAGGAAGAGAAAAAATTAGGTTAAAAAAATAGAGGTGTCAATTTCTCAATTTCTGGCATGCCGTGAGACCACAACGCTTATGATAGACAATAACTGGTGGACTGATGTATTGCATTGGATTAATTATTAATAGAGAGAAAAATTTTGTTGTTTTACTGATTTGTAGACTTCTAGATTATTTGATCAAGTTGAATAGCATGTTTCATGATGGTATATTCCTAAAAAGAATCATTAAAAAAGATTGCTATGGAATTATTTTCAAGATGTAAATATATTAAAAGATGACGCGAGTATTTTGTGTTATCTTTGCTACAGAGATAATTGACTTTACAGAGTTTAGCGTTTAGTGAAGTTTTACCGGACAGTATGTTTCTAAAACAATAGACAACGTCTGAATGAGTGGTGAATTTAGAAAAAAGTTATTGAACTAAACAAAATTGTAGATCCATGTAAGCAAATGCCCTCAATGTAACATAAATAGGCCATGCATTCTATTGATTTCACATAGAATGACCTACCTTTTCTACTTGCCTTCTTTTCGTGCCTCTGATTTGCTAAGTAGCCTTGTTCTTGTTTTGACAGATAAGCATTGGAACAGAAGCAAAGAGATATTGTATTGTCAAGGAATATTATGTCTGTCAATGTGGCATTGTCTTCTTTTGCATCTCAAAATGGCTGTCCTTCAATATCTTTTACAATGCAATTGCATTGCTTTGGCCATGGTACTCTTGAGTCTAATAAGTTGGTTGCTACCATGTTTGGCAGAAATGCGAAAGGGGTTTTATGCATCTTGATGAAATTGGATGCAAAAGATCAAAAGTCCATGAATTCTCAAGACATGCCAGAATAAATTATTAGCAGTGACTTAGATTGAGAGCCTCGGACACTTCAGATACTTTTGTTGTTCAAATTGCAAAAGAAGTTTCTTGTTATCAATACTGGACAGTGACTGGTGATCAGCTCAAGGTATTTGTTGGAAATATAGCGTGCAAATAAAGTTTCTGTCCTAAAAGTTTTCTGGTACAGAAGGCAACCTGATTTTGAGTTGGGGGCTGTTAAGGTCTGATTCATCATGTTTCATGCTTCTGAATTACCAAGATTTCACCTTGTATGGCAACTATACTACCATGGAAACCCCATTTACACAGGAATTTCATGGCACCCTTGCAGTTGAGTTAGATTTTGAATCAAGTTTAGCTCCCTTCTGTGTTTCTTTTCTGTTAAAGTCACAACTTGATTCAGCTATGAAAGGCACAGAAATTAGGAACCATAAGAAGTACAGGACGTGACCTGGTTATGAGTTAGGGGTTGTTTAGGTCTGATTCGTCATGTTTCATGCCTCTGGATTACCAAGCTTCCATATTGGATGGCAACTATCCTCCTAAGGAAACCCCATAATCTTATGGTACACTTGCAGTTGAGTTAGATTTTGAATTGGGTTTAGCTCCCTCTTTTATTTTCTGTTAAAGTCTCAGCATGACTCAGATATGAAAAGCTCAGATACTAAGAGCCATAGGAATACAAATTTTGTTGTGCCCTGTTTGTTTTGGTTCTGGAAATCCCATTCCATTCAGTCTCTCCTTTTTAGCGACAAGTCTTCAAATTTTGCCCTTTTCTCATGAAGTGCTGAAAGGGTAGGCCTGTGATTTTATAATGGCATTAAACCAACAAGCCTGCCTTAGAGATTCATCTAGATCCATATGTCAATAAATAAGGTGACATTTGGCATGTCTCAATAAACAGTACCTTGCTTTTTGAGAGCTATGGTTATCAATGCTAGATGGATGCAGATGAAGAGCAAGAGCATGCTCTCTTGGATCCATGTGCTAAAGTGATTCGGGATGTTCCTGCAGCTTGTCGGTCTAGTTCACTTGTATATGTGAACCTCCATTTGATTCGGTTTCGGAATAATGATGGAGGAATCTTCTTTGATGTCACAGAAAAATTGCATTATTTAAAGACCTTGGAGTGAATGCAATTCTTTTATAGCCAATTTTCCGTTTCAATGAGCAGGAGAGACCTCATTTCCGACCGCATTTTTTTTTCCTTCCAGCAAGTTAATATGGATCTCCTGGTGATCCAGTGTCTCTTACCAAATTTATGAAGGATATGATGAAGAGATTGCATAATAATCAAATGGGAGTTTTTGTAGAAGTTGTTTTTACCCATACTGCTGAGGGTGGCACACTAGGAGGAATTGATAACTCTTCCAACTATCATGTCTAAACAGGTGATGACTTAGGAAGTGAGAATGCATTGAATTGCAATTACTCTGTTGTTGCACAAATGATTTTGGACAGTCTCTGGCACTAGGTAAATGAGTATTACATTGATGGTTTCTGTATCATTAATGCTTCTTCTTTGTTGAGAGGGTTCCAGAGGGAACTTTTGCCTCGCCCACCCTTGGTTGAAGCAATTGCTTTTGATCCTTTACTTTCAAAGGCGAAGATAATTGCAGATTCTTGGGACCCAAGGGAGAAGAGGTCAAAATAAATCCTAAATTCACACTGGAAGAAATGGGCAGAATTAAACAACAAATTTTGTTGTGATGTAAGAAATGTTGAGGGGTGAGGTTCAACCTTGCTACACATCATTGTGGAAGTGAGGATGTCTTCTTGGATGGACTAGGCCCTGCATTCTCTTTTAATTTTGTTGTCAGAAATTTTGGACTTTCTCTAGTGGATTTAGTTAGCTTCAGTAGCATGAAGCTGACTACCGAATTTAGTTGGAATTGCGGGGAAGAAGGTTCAACAAATAGAAGATCTGTACTTGAAAGACAACTCGAACGAATTCATAATTTTCTGTTTATATCTTTGGGTTTCCAGTTCTTAATATGGGAGATGAATGTGGTCAGTCTTTTTGGGGTTCTTCTGCATATGGTGACAGAAAATATATTGACTGGAATGCTGTAAGAACCGGTTTTGTTATTCAGACTCTGAATTTATTATATTTCTGAGTTCAACTGAGAATAAGGTGAAGTGATCTTCATCAGAAGCAGAACTTCTTGAGAGAAGAGAGTATTAGTGGCATGGAAGGAATCAGTCTTCCCCAAGGTGTGATGACTCATCTAGCAAATGCCTAGCTATGACTTTGAAGGCCAATGCTGAAGACATCGATTCTTTTCTGTTCCTAATGCATATGGATGACTTGTTTGCTGTCTTCAATGGCGTGGATCATTCAGAGAGCATTAGCATTCCCCCACCTCCAGCGGATAGGGTATGTTTTTGTTTCATGGACACAATCCTCCTGGAATTTCAGCCGCAGATGGTGCTCTTGGGAGGATGGATTAGTCACCTATTAGATGCAGTCTCATAGTTGTGCTTTATTTGAAGCTAGACGCTCAAGTGGCTGAAGTCTTCCAGTTTGGCACGTCAAATATACTCATTTCCTCATGTTCCAGCTTGTTGACATCCCCTTGTAGGTACAATAATTCCCTAGTAAACCATATTATTTATGGCACATGAAATTTTTTTCTACAGGAAAAAATTACACTACCCAATGTATCTTGATGCTTCTTCTATACTAATATCTTTTATTTTGAATTCTTTAGTCACAGTTGTTATAAGAAATGAGAATGGTATTACTGAATCTTTTGTTGGTGAATTTTAATCTTTTTGTAATCTTTAGTTTCAGCTGTTATAAGAAATGAGAATGTTATTGCTGAATCTTTTGTTGGTGAATTTTAATCTTCTTGTCATGACAACTTACAGCAGCTATTGCATCATTGATCTTATAATATGTTTTGTTTAAATTGAAATGACTATTCATTCTTTCTTGTCATTCTTGGAGTTCAAGATGTTAAAATATATGAAAGGCCATCTTCAACCAAAAAAAAAAAAAAATTGAAAAAAGAAATTTTCAGTGTCAAATGTATGATCTGTGTGGATCGTGTCTTGAGAGATTTTCTCAAAAGCATACCAAGGTTAGACAGGTTTATTTTTCAGAAATTACAGCATCATCACAGTGTTAGTGTTGTTGCATTATGTTGCTTGTTACACTGGTCCCTTTATCGGTTACAATGAGAACAGTATTACCAAATGCAATCATGTGTAAATTCATATAGATTTGTGATGATCATTTACAGAGCAAGCATGTGCAAACACCATATCAAAGCTTTCTGAAGGCTAGCATAGCAAAATTTCTTCCTAGTGATATGTATTGAACCAAACCCCCCCCCCCTCCCCCCCAACCATCACCACCACCACCACCCAAAAAAAAAAAAAATATATATATATATATATATATATATATATATATACAGGGATACAAAACCATGATACCGTTGTACAAATGAATGACTCTTCCACTAATGGTTTCATTTCGAATCAAATTCCTTCATCTTTTGCGCCTGCTATCTTGGCCCTGAGAGCCTTATGGCCGAAAGATAAGCATCACTGTTACAGTCGGAAGGCCCTGATGAGGTTCCGGTTCCAGTGCCCGTGCCCTCATTGCTCATTGAAGTAAAGAAACTTGCATAAAGTCGTGACCCTAGTTGAGAAGAAGGTGGTGGTGGAGGGACAGGGCAGATTCCTTCCAGCATCTGCGCTACCTTGGTCATTGGTGGTCTTAAGGACATGTCATCCTGTATGCACCACAAAGCAACTTTTATTGCTGAAGAAACCCTCTCGTCCTCTTCATCTATCTTTAAACTTGCATCAATAACGTCTTTTAATTTTCCTTCTTCCAACATTTTAAAAGCATAAGTTGGAAAATGGGATTTCTCTGAGCTCTGTGTGGGATCATAATTTTTTCTTCCCCCAATTATCTCAAGCAGCACCATGCCATAACTATAAACATCGCTCTTTTCTGATATGGCATAGTTTGTGATCCATTCTGGTGCAAGGTAGCCCCTTGTTCCCCTTAATGTGGTGAAGACATGACTCTGCTCTCGAGTCATAAGCTTAGCAAGACCAAAATCTGAGACTTTTGCAAGAAAGTGATCATCAAGAAGTACGTTCTCAGGCTTGATGTCACAATGAACAATCTTCGCATCACAATCTTCGTGGAGATAAGCCAGTCCTTTAGCTGTTCCTAGTGCAATGCTATATCTTGTCTCCCAATCCAACATGAATTCCCCTTTATCTTTCCTGAAAAGCCACCTGTCAAGTGATCCATTCGCCATGTACTCGTACACAAGAAGCCGGTGACTTCCTTCAGCGCAAAAGCCTTTTAGCCTTACCAAATGAAGATGATGAATGCTCCCAATGATACTAACTTCTGCCCGAAATTCCTTCTTCCCTTGACCAATGCCTTCCAATTTCTTCACAGCCAGTCGAGTTCCATCAGGGAGAAGCCCCTGGTAAACTGAACCAAAACCACCTTGCCCTAGCTTCACACTGAAATTATTAGTTGCAGTCTGAAGATCGTTGTAGCTAAAACGAACAGGCATCCCCGCTAAATTCTCCAAAAAATTTTCCTCTTCCGAAGACTCTTTAGGAGATTCAGGCACTTTCTTGTTTTTCTTCTTATGGTAATAGTAACCTGCACAAAGAAGACTGATGATGACAAGCACAGTTGAGATCACAATGACAATGACAATTATCAAGCGTGTGTTGTTATTTCCACCACTTCCTTGATTTCCCTCACCGCCAGCACTACTCAAGACCTTAATGTAAGAAGCATACGGAGGACCGTTACTGGAGCCCAGCAAGCTTCCTATCTGATCAAACAGAAAGCAGTTTCCCGAAGTGCTGTCAAAGAACATAGCAACACAACTGCAATTTCCGCTGCAGAAGGCTTTGCAGCCGTTTAAATCTGTTTTAGAAGTGGGTGAAACAAACCCAAGAGCAGAGTAACCAAGACTGTCCCCTGCATCAACTAGCTCCACAGAGTCCTGTGATCTGTTGCAGAACGAGACATTCCCTGGTTTGCAAGAGGGAAGGGTTAATGGGCATTGGCATTTGTTTCCACTGTAACAAACAAAATACGGATCGCAAGCTGCAGGTCTACCACACTGGTCTAGTGGTACTTTTTGGGGGAGGCAAAGGTGGTACCATCAGTTTGAAGAAGGTTGAAAGTGATGAAACCATCATTTCCCAAAACCGCCAGCCATGTTTCATTTCCCTCAGCTTTATCGGAGAAAACAAACTGCCTGAGTAACACTTTGTTATCATCATAGAACCTCCAAGAATTGGCACTAAGAGTTCCAGAAACGACATTCCCACCCTCTTTGTTGATGATTGTTCTGGTATCCTTCCTCGTGGACCAGTAAGGCTGTGGGGGTTGATAATCTGCAGATAGAATCATATCTCCAGACTTTATCTCAAGAGAATAGCTCAAGTTATTGGAATTAGGATCGCTCACAAGTTTCATTCCTTCAGTAAACTCCTGATTAGACATAAGGGTATCTGTGGGATGGCTAAAACTCTGCCATATTATGCTCTTATCGTTGCCAACAAGTACCAAATTACCTGAGTCCAGCAATTCCATTGCTGCAACTCCTTTATTAGCAGTATCTGTGGACCAAATAGTAGATCCTCCACTTTGCAAGTAAGCATTCCCAGTTCTATCAAATATGAAGAAATCTGAATTCTGGACTAGATTGCCTCTATTAGCAGACCAAACAATTCTTGAGCTGCCCTTGTGCATAACCACAAGTTGAAATAAAGTAACATCTTGTGTAGGGTCGAACCCAAAAGCAAAATTTGAATTGTTGGACAGCAAAATCATCCCATCATTATCTATCCAGTTCATTTGAGCACCTTGAAATCCCAAATTCAATCTGCCAACGTTTTGAACACTGGCCATACATGTTTCAAGCAGAAGCAAAATAAACAAAATCTTAACTTTAAAAGGTAGGGATTCCCAACTTCTCATGATGAATTCTCAATATCATCAAGTCCAATATATGATGAAAATACTACGAAGAACAGCAAAATTTTGACTTTCCAGAGGATAAGTAAAGGAAGGAGGAGTACAGAATTTTGCTCATAGAAGAGACAAGAATAGGTAAATTACCTGGTTGGTTAACGAAGATCACAGTTTGAGACAACCAATATCTAGCCAACCAAGAAACCAAACTTTAGCAAAGAGCCACCTGAACAAGTAGCACAAGGAAAGAAGGCCTGGTTTGGAAAACAATGCACGGGGAGACCCTCGCTTTCACACAGACCATGAACCTATCGCCAATGACTCAAATGAGTGAAAATTGACCAAAGAAACATTTGACTACAGCGAGAGAAACAAAATCACGAGAAACGTAGGCCACCAAAACAGTAACTTAATGGGGGTAACTACTACTTGCTTGCTAGTAGAGCAGTACAACTACAATTTAGCCATCAAATAGGACTCAGTTTGAAGAAGAAAAGAGACCACCTTTAACGAGAAAATGCGAAATCACGAACGAAGAACTGGCGAGCGTTTGGAAAATGAATATCAGGGCTGAAATGCAGCTATCAAGAATTGAAGACAGTTGGGCTAAGACTTGGGATAAACAAACAAGAAAAGTTTCCGGGGCAAGGCTGCTTGGCATTTTCTTGAATTATAAGATGAGGGAAAAAAACAGATGAATCTATTTTTGCTTATGTCAAAGAATTGGAGAGATCTGAGGAGGGTGACAAGCAGTGCATTAATGCCAATACTAACAGGTAGTGACCGTTTTCTTGTTTTTGAGTATCAAAATCAACTTTTGTATGCTAAACATGTTGATGTTGTCAACAATAATGATTCACACAGAGGAATACAGCCACTGTCAAAAAAAAACAGGAGCTTTTTATATCACTAATCCGATATCAGAGGCTGGCTGACAGATCAAGAATTAATTAACTTGTACAATCAAGTAAAGAATTGTTTATGTTTGATTGCATTTAATTAAAATAGAAGTGAATTGGTGTTACGTAATATGCGTGGTGTGGGGGCCTAAAGCACGTCCTAGTGGATTTGGGTGAGTAAATTAATTAATGTAAATAGAGGAGGTAGATGGTAGATGGGGTTCTACCAATTGGAAACGAATGCTGGTTGGACAATTAAATGCTAAGGTTGGACAAATGTGACCATAAAGACTTCAAAAGAGTCAAACTCCTCCCAAAGCAACCAACCCCCTCGCACACTCCTGTTGAAGGCCCCAGTCCTCAGGGTGTTTCCACTCTCATCTTTTCAAGCCACTTGTAATAAGTAGGTCCACTATTCAAAGGAGAAAAGATATGGGTTTCATATGTGCATGCCCAATTGCCCTCCTCCAATTATTGGGTTTTAAGTTTCTATGCTTCTTGAGTTGATTTTACACCAGAAAATGAAGAAACTGGAATGTCATGCCCTGTGATCTCACCTCCCCTTTTTCTTCTTTTGTTTTTTTGAGCAAAAACCTTTCCTCACAAACAAGATGGTATCATGGTGACCAATGAAACTGGATAATGTATAGATTGGGTCCCGACCAATTTATTGGACCAGCAAATCGAATGGTATATGTACATTATTGAAAGTGTGATGGGTGCAACACAATAAAAATGTGTACATTAAGATGCTTTGTTGTGTACAATGAATTTGTATGTACATAACATGTTTTAGATTGCTAGATGTACTTATAAAATAATTCATTACCATCAATTCTTTTTTGCGTTCGTAGTTAAGGCCAAATCCAACAAGATATATGATATGGTTGTAAGCGTGATAAGTTAAGTGAGTAGGAGGTCAAGAGTTAAAACTTTGCCTCATATTAGAACTCCAAATGAGTGCACAATGCAACCGTTTAGTCAGATGATAGTTCAATCTTCATTGGTCTTTCCTGGTCTAGTTGAGCCTCCTCATAAAGTAGGTTAAGAGTAGAATAAAATACTACACACAACTGGCAAAAAAAAAAAAAAATGTAGGAGTGTTAAGCTTATACCGTTACTGGTTATTTAGTGGCCATACTTATATTCTTAACTCTGTGGTCGTGGTTGGTTTCCACTCTAAAGAGATACTAGAGACGGAAAAAGAGGTAAAATACTTTATAGACTACTATGATTTGTACAGACCTTCTCACATATGTAATAGGTTTCACAAATCGAGTTTACGCGAGACCTGTAATTTTTGTGAGTTACAGTTTATACGCACTAGGTTCATAGTTTTGCAAATTTTATGCCCGAATCAACCCGTGGAATCACTAATTTTTTTTTAATTTTAAAACAAATAAATACTAATATATTTGTGTAGATGGTATTAAAAAAAGATACAGTTTAAAGTTTTCATTTAGAAAACATGAAGAATATAAAAAAATAAAAAAAAAGGCCGTGACACCATTCGTTGCACCATGGATGAAGAACTAATAAATGGAAGACCATGCCCAGTTTTGATCTTATCTTTTGTGGACCATTTATTCTGTGTTTTTAGAACACAAAATAAATAAACTCAATTTGTAATCATATTTTTATTCATGTTCTAAGTTTTCAGTGAATTTGCCATTCATGGCGTCTTAAATAATTATGCATGTAGTTTCATGAAAGATACAAATCTGTCAAAGAGAAATTGCATCCGACTATTTAAGAGATCTAAGTCAAGAAATCAAAATTTCTTTAAGAAGATTTGGGATTCGCCAAAATCAACCATGCGCTCAAGTGTATAGTACTATTGTACGGAAAAAACTTTTTGAAGTGTTCAAATGATAATGAAACAATATCTGACTACAAAAGATCGTGGCAGAAGTCAATCAAATTGAAGGAGACATACATGTTGTAGACCACAGGCACATTCTCAACAAGCACATACTACCTTTCCAAAAGTCAGCTTGATTTTGGGTTGAGTTGTGAATTAGATTTATCTTGAGTTGTGAATTAGATTTATCTTCAAAAAAAAAAAAAAAAAAACAAGCACATATTACCTTTGCGGCTAAGTTTGGGTCGGCAACAATGGAAAGGTACAATAAATCAAGGCCTCGTTAATTCTATAATTTTATGATTAAAGTTTCGATGTTAAATCACACAGCCAAAAAAAAAAAAAACAAAACAAAATCTGTCCGTAGCTTGAATTTTCGAGAATATGAGGGAATATTAAAATGAGGGCATTTGGGTCCATTTGATTACATGTGAAATATTTTTACTAAGAAATTATTTTCTTAGGAGAATATTTTATATAGAAAAAGTTATTTTCCCTACAATTTTCCGTTGTTTGGATGACAATGTGAAAAAATTTTGAAATTGAGCTTGTTTATTTTTTTTTTTATCCTTGATATTGTTAACATGAATTTAGAATTTTGCTAAAAAAAACATGAATTAAGACTACTAAAAACAATTACCACAAATGCTTGACAAAAAATTGGAGTCAATTAGAGATTTTTTGTTTCAAAATAATCCACAAAGTAATATAATGATAAATTATGTATGGCTATGATTATATTATTATGGGACCCAATATGAAGAGAAAATGAATCGATACGAATTAGAAAAAAAATTTAATTTGGTAATTTAAGTTAGAAAATTAGGTACTTAAGGTTTAATGTTACTCTTGAATTCTACAAAAATAATTCATAGTTAAATATGTAAGTTGTCTTTAGCCAAAAGGAGAAAAATTGAAAAATATTTTCCACAAGAAATTATTTTTGGTGATTGATACCAAAGAATATTTTGAAAATAGTTTACAAGAAATATTTTCAGTCCAACTCAAATAGACCCATAATTTGCATATTAGTAGTCTAATCAAAGTTAATTTATTTTCTAACAATTATTCATTGCTATAAAGAATAATTTGAATGTAAGTGAAGATTAGCTTAGGTTAATAGCAGCACTAATCTAGGTGACGTGAATATTTTATAATACCAGAGAGGATTCCAGCTAGGTTGGACAAGATCCTTATATATGGTTGTGCACTTTGTTTCGTGGTACCCAGGGAAAAGAAAGAGGTATTGATCAACTATTTATATGCGCTGGTTGGTCTATTGGTAAATAATATAATTCCCTAATCTAAGTTTTTTTTTTTTTTCCCGATTTCCCTGGTTTTGGAATGATGGACACTACATCATGTTTGTTGCCTGAAAATCTTAGAATCATTGATTGAAGAATAGACTTCGTAATGTGTATGTATTCCTACGCACGCTAAAATTATGTTATATATACTTCACCCACCGTATGTAAGATTTCAGTTCATGGATATCGAGGGATTTTTGAGCTAATTAATCAAACAACCAAATTTTTCAGTATAGCTCTATGTAAAAGTAAACATGTTTTGATACATACTTGTCTCTCTTGAATGCATACACATATTAACATGTGTTCTCAAACTCGGACTGCACTGATCAATCAAATCGAGAACCGGCTAGACATCCAGCCCAAGTTAGGTTAAAGAACTAGTCAAATCTAATAAAAAACAAGGTTTGACTTAGAAAAAACCAACTTTGACTAAAAAAACTGAATTTTTTAATCTTTTTAGCTTACTATGATTTTTTTGCATTTATTAATTTTTTTTCACTCTTGACTAACAACTAAAATTAGAGAAAAATAAAAAATTAATAGGTATGTATAATGTGTGTGTGTGTGTGAGATGTAATTATGATGTCATCGTATTCGACTTCAAGTCGATCCCTGTTGAGCCCATTTACTCCTAACTCTTGAACTCAGTCGAGTCGATATTCGATCTGAGTTTGAAAACATAGATGTTAATAATCCTTATGTTTCTAATAAACTGTAAATTGATTCCATTCACACGCATAAGATATGTATATCTTTAATTCACTGTTTAGCTATAAAAAAAATGCCCTTGTTAACTTCATAATTGATTATTGATAATAATTTTGGCACTCATCTTACATGTTTCATTAGAAACAATCTAGCAAGACTCTTAAGTGGACTCCTGCTACCATTTTTTATGCATCTCGTCAAGAAAAGATGTACGAATAATCGATAAAAATTGAAGCTTCCGGCACTGGTAACGTACGGAATTAAAAATACGTAATAGATGGGGTTTACTGAAAATGGATCAGTTTCATGAACCTTGCAGAGTCACTCTCAAACTTGTCGATTGTCATCAAGATCATTAAATGCATAAGCAAGGGAGCAAGACCTCTCAGAAGCTCATGGATGACCGAAATGGCCACAAGAACAATTTTCCACACCCCATGGCAATGTAAAAATACTTAAGTGAAGCGGTTCCACAAGTGGAGTCATGAATTTTTTGGTTTACATGCAGTCACATCGTCCATCCTATAGATGATCAAAATAGCCACAAGAATAATTTTTCACATCTCAGACCAATGCAAAAAATAATTAAGTAAACTGGGTCCACGAGTGAGGTCATGAATGTTTTGATTCATATGCAGTCACATCGCCCATGTAGATTTTTCAGTCCACCTAAGTATTTTTCAATCCAATGCAAATAGTTTTGAAAAAGAATTCTTGCAAGCTGGAGATGTAAAGCATTCTTAGTTTCCACAATAAAGGTAAATAAATATCCAATAAAAGAAAAGGAAAAAGAAATAAAACAGTGATAGCTGAGTCAGTATGAAGGTCGATCAGCCCACATGCAGGGCTATCGGTGATTAATTTAAATTTAGCAGTAACAGAGACTTAGTCATGCGTGGGTCACGACTAATAGAGAAAGGCGATGGCGTAAGGGTGAGGGCAAGGATGACAGCTGCAAGGTAGACATCATACGACTGAGTGCACGTGGCCAACTCACTCGATGTTTGTCTCTATTTCGCTATGGACGCGGATTTCTCTCTTCTACTAAATTTTCATTCTGAGTTTTACTGGTAGTTTACTTCTGGGCAAACTATTTAAATGGCCTCGATCTTTTACGTTTCCATAATTTTAGCCCTTCAACTTACCTATTGAACTTCTAAAAATGTAAAAAAAAAAATTTAGCCATTCTATCTATTTTAGTCATTAATACTAATATTTTAGGTGACCTCCACTCACTTAAATGTTAAATTTGGGCAAAATTATACCTCTAAACTTCGTTTTTTGAATAGATTTGAAACAAGTATTTGAATTAAAGATAGTAATTTCACCATCATTTTTGACATTAACCATATATAAATTTTTATTGTCATTGCACCAAATGGGAACCTCCAACTTAGAGTTTTAAACTCTCTTTCTTTAAAGAAATACTTTGGTAAAAGATTTTTAAAATGACGGTAAAATCACCATCGTTAATTCCATATTTAGCCTTATCAAGTGAGGTTCTCAAAAAATCAAATACGTATTTGGAATCTAGATGAAAAACAGAGTCTAGAAATTCATGTAAAAAATTACACCAAGGATACAGCGTTCAAACACCAGTAAGTGATATTTTATTAGTGACCAATAGTTGCGGGGATTGAAGGAAGAAGATGAAGTCAAAAAGACATTGTTTTCAGCTTGATGATTAAAATCGGCGAAAGATCTAAATATATACATTTTTAGAGGTTTAAGGGGCAATATGATATTCTAATAATTGAATGAACAAAAAGGATGTAAAAGTTCGAGGGCCATTTAAGTACTTTGACATGTACCTTCAGCCTCTGGTCGCAGAGGCAAAAGATGACTCTATTATCTGTTTATTCTATTCTTCTAGCTTGGATTTTTTTTTTTTAAAAAAATATTTATACCTCGTTTGAATCTGGAATTCCGTTCAAAGATCTAGAAAGAAGCTCCGTTTGCTTCCTCTTACTTCACCTATTTTTGGTTTAATTTGTAATTAAAAAAATTTATTGATTCAAAGTCTATTATGGAATGTTCAAATTATCTTTTTTTTTCCTTTTTTTTTTTGGGTGTTAGGAAGTAACATTTTATGTTTTATTCCATGTTGTTTTCTAAGTAAGTTAATAAAATAGATAAAAAAATTCTTCTTTTATCCCTATCACTTTTAAAATTAGGGTCTCCGTCAAACCCCTATCACTTTTAAAATGATAAGACGTGAACAAAGTTTACCTAATAATTTCTTCTTTTATCTACATTTTCTTTCTGTAGCACAAGATTAAAAATTCACGATTGTTAGTTAGAGTCATTTACACATTATTCATCGTCAAAATTTGAAGGTTTTACTAGAAATGTGATTTTGTGTATATAAATGCATAATAATAATAAGGGATAATTACAGAAACCTCCCCTGAGGTTTCTGACAATTTCACCTGGCACCCCTCAATTTTCAAAAATTACACAAACCTCCCTTGGTTAACTAAAGTTCCAATAATACCCTTTGAAATCAATCTTTTACCAAAAAAGGTTCATAAAAATAGAAAAACTCATTTGGTTTGACAAATTATTTGAGTTTGTTTAGGATTTATGTAGTTGGGTTAGATTTCAATATCTGGCTAAGGAATATCTCTATAAATTTTGGCTTTATAATCCGGTTTCTTTTGGTGGTGGTAACTAATGAAAATGGAGCTGGCATGATATGATAGTAATTCAAATGGTCAAAACCCAATAGATTTTTTATTTTTTATTTTCCTAATTAGTTGATAGTGTTGTACTGGCATTGATAGGATTGTTTTTTGGTTATTAGTGGCGGTGTTCATTAAGTTAGTGGCAACGACGGTGGTACAGTGGTTTAAGTGGTAAAGAAAATGATATTGTTTTATTTTTTCTTTTGTAGATTGAGAAGGGCATTATGGGGTTTTTAATTAAAATTTTTATTAAAAGGGGAGGTCTTGTTACCAAAATAGTAAATGCAAGGGAGGTTTGTGTAATTTTTGAAAATTGAGGGGTGCCAAGTGAAATTGTCAGAAACCTCAGGGGAGGTTTCTGTAATTATCCCTAATAATAATAATAGTAATAAAGAAATCCGTCTTCAAATTTATAAACAGACGGGGCAGAAAGAGGAATAGTTGTATGCTTACTTGGCCCTTCGCAAATAAGTTTAACAAATAGTTATCTAAAACCTAGAAGGGAAGCAACAAGAGAACAACCACATACATCCAGCGGGGAGGCACATGTCGTGTGACGTTTGGCATTTCTTCAGCACTGGTGACGAAGAATGCCATTCTTTAATTGTTCCAATCATCAGTAATTATAATTACAAATGCAGGTCTGAAATTTCAAACTTTCGGCAGTTATCCCTCCGCAGCCAGATGCTTTATTGTCCAAATACAAAAGCAAAAGGGCCAGTAATAGTCAATTTAATTACCAACCTACAGAATTCATCAATAATTCTACCCAAATAGGTACAGCGATTCACTTTTCTTTAACGTCTCTAATAATATACGACTACATGGGTTTCTCATAAGGTAGAAGAAGGTTTTTGCTGGGAGAGCTAGTTTGAAGGTTTAATAGTGGATCAAAGAATAGGTTCAAGGTGCAAAATTGCATTGTAACAACACATGTAAACTATTGTGAAGTTGCATCGAGCAATGTGTTAAAGCTACGTTTATTAAGTAACAAAACCTTCTAGTTTCAAAAAAAAAAAAAAAGGTAACAAAACCTTCTATTCATCGTACTGTTGTAGTGCCACAGATCCAATCTCATAAAACCATGTGAAATTTTGCATTCTTTAAAGTGTAAGAAAAGAGAGAGCTCTTGATCTGCAAAGTTTTGTACGTGCAAATCCTTATTTAATTTTGTATTCTTTTAAACCTGGTGAGACCAATTACTATGTAAGCATCAGCATAAGCATGATTAAATTCTTCTAGAACAGCTAAGCAAGAAAGAGTGAACAACATAAACTTTACAACCTTTGTACGTTGGTGGGCATCTTGATAATCACAAAGCATAATGGGATTGTAAATTACGACTTTTAGTACCCGAAAACATATTTTAGTGGACTACTGGTGTATAAAACAATGCGTCCAACTTGTGCGGCATTGGAATAATCTAATAAGTTTATTGATAATATGGTAATTGTGACATGGACAGGACCAGTTATGCTTAAAATATCAAGTCACTTTTGCCTAATCAGTGTACTTTATTTTCTTTACTAAATCTAATTGAAATTTGTTCTCCTTAATAAATAATTACATGGTTTTGTTATTAAATTACATTGCAAATGATACTAAAATGAAGACTAATTTTCACACATATATTGTCAAAAAAAACAAAACAAGTCATGTAATGGTCCACAAAGAAAGAAAAGAAAAGGAATGATTCAACCTGTCAAAAGACTCGAAAGTATACCTGAAGCCTTCACACGAGAACAAAGGCTTTTACCAAGGAAAGTTCTATTGGATTCTTAAGTATTAGACAGATAGATAAGGAGAGACACAAGCATACATATTTATGTATATATACATATGTCTTCTAGAGGTTTAATAGTTATAAATTACTTAATTCATTAGTGCATTAGGAAAAGTTTGACCGATGATGGGAAAAGTCCCCTTGTGTTGAAAATATTTGCTGCCAGAAATAAACTAAACAACAACGCTAAAAGCTAACTTTTGCTTAGTTGACACTCTTTCAAAAGTTGACGTTTTCAGAGAAAATATTCAGCACCCGCTCTTAAAAATTAGAATAAGCATTAGGTAATAACCTTTACTTTTATAAATTTCAACATTGGTTGAACTTACATAGCGTTTTTTTTTTATTTAATGACAAAAGTTGAGAGAGATGGATAAAATTGTTTAATCAGACAACTTGCTTCCCTTTATACTTTTACATTTGCATGAAAATATCAAATTATGCATTATTGGTATAGCATAAAACATTTCTTTGACGGTGGTAGAATTTATTGGTCACGGAGAAAACCAGCTTCTGTTAATGGTTTTGAGCGTCTTTTGACTTCGATATTTTTTCTCAAGTATTTCGTTTCGCTTGAACAGAGAAAAGAGAAAATCTACCAGGATATAGAAAAATGACTCAGAAAAGATCAATTTTAACACAACCAGCAATTCTGAGTCCTCTTTAAATTTAATTGCTGGTTTTCGCTGTTGTTTAGTGGTTATAATATTGCATGCTGGGCAAGAAATAGTAAACAAGAGCAACAACCACTAGAGCGTCAGAATTGAGACAAAAGCTTGAGCAGTTGGGCTTTGGTAAAAATGCTTCAATTCTTCCAATATTGCCTACAGAGTCGGAGCCCATTAAGTTGCTACACCTTTTCCATTGTTTCCAACACTACCATATATTCATATGGTGGAGGACCTACACATCCACATTTAATATTTTCATTCTAGTCAAAAAGATTAGTGGAGGATTATAGTCTAGACATTTAAGGAGACAAAGAATACCACTACACCTTCTTGAGAGGAGTTTAGTTGCATTCTCCTAATTTGCTTTGACATTGAGAACAACCTTATGTTGGGGTTTGGTTCGAACCCTTTTAAATTAATAAATCCTTTAAGCTTGTCACCATCAAGAATCGAACCAAACACGCTTGAATTTGACTCGAAATTCAATCAAGCTAGCTAATGCTCTATCGAGTTGGTATTAACTGATAAAAGGATCTGCTTTGCTCAACTCATTTATCCCTACCCAATATCACTTCTGCACGTTTTGTAAAAACAAATTCAAGAAAGAGGGGGTCGTGTGAGGAGATGATGAATCCTGACGAAGATGTGCCATGTGACATGATATCTTGCTGTCTAATGAAAAACATTTGACCAAATACTTGGAATTTGCCAGGTTTGAAAATGAAATCGATAGAAAAAGAACTTAACAAAATTTGAAAATTTTGGATTTTTTTTAATTTGTTCACTTCCTTGGACGGTGATATGCCTCTATGAAAGATAAGCATATTTTTAGACGATTTTGTCCCATGATAGACTCGATTTCTCAGATAAGTATCACAAGAAAAGATAATCTAGATAACAAAAAGTTCAACGTCTAAACGTAATGATGAGACTGGAACAGTGAACTGAGAAATGTTAAAATAAAACAAACGATTCCAAAAGGGTTAGTATCTGTTCGACTGACTCGATTTGGCTCCTGTTTAGAATCCTTGACAAGAGTAAACTAATTTCGTTTCCAGCGTTGAATATCCGTATCCTGGCACTGAACTGTTATACAGCGGCCCAATAATATCCAGAATCTCAGATCCTGCTGAACCATCAAAGGGAGACATGAAACAGACAGCCGTCACAAGTTACAAAACAAACAAACTAAAAAAAATCAATACATTTTCTCACTTAGGCCTCGTAGCATATGGGCGGACGTTAGCATGTGATAATCATAGCCCATAGCAATTTCCTGTGTTTGGACCTCGT
>JAMWEH010001229.1:0-23685 GCA_024721245.1 Mitragyna speciosa | reverse complement strand
TTTCAAACCACCATTATGTCACATCAAAAAAAATTTCACATCAAACACCTTTTTTATATTTTCCAAAAAGTCAACAAAAAATAATCTAAATAATTTTTTCAAATAATTTTCAAAAAACACTCCAAATAATCATCTTCAAACGGAGCCATTGTATTAAATGGTTGAGCTGTATTGGGTCAAATCCGCCTTAAAAGATACCTTATAATTTTATACCGTTTCATTAAACATCGTAGTTTAATATTAGATACCCTGCAAAGGTTTGGTTGTGCTAGACTCTCTCAAAAATTTAATTAGATTTAAAATCACAAAACATTTTGAGATCCTAGCATATTAAAATGACAAAACCATTCAGTTAAAAAACAATTAGCTCGGTGGTATTTTTCATTAGTCACCCCAACTAATAATAATATACAATAGTAACAAATTAAACTGTCTTTCAAACCCCACTAATTGCTTTAAATTACTTGTGAGGCTAAAATGAAAATTTAGTTGTTATCATTGTCGTGCAAATAACCAGACAGATACATTGTTGACAAAATATGAAAAAGAACATTTGATTACATTATTAGTGTAAAAACTAAACTTCTAAAATTATCAACAACTGTAACAATTTTTAAATCATCGCTGCTTTAAAACTTGTTTTTAGCCTCCAACAAGAATAGATAGAGAAAATAAGGAGGCCATAACCTATTTTGTTTTTTACGAGTAGGGTGAAATAGGGAGGAGGGAAAAGATATTAGAAAAGGGAAATGGAAATTTACCATATGAAAGAAGGGGAGAGATATATCAATGAAGAGAGAGGAGAATAATTAGAGTTTTTTAAAGAATATTGACAAATTTATAATTTTGACATAAGAGGGCAATCACACATAAATGAGCTCAAATGCACTTCGTTTAATTTGCTACTTGTCAAAAAATAATAGTGCTTCAGTAACTCTCCTTCTTTTTATTATATAGTTAGAAATGGATATTTTTTCAATGGTTAGGGGAGCAAGTATTATCCGTGCCATGCTTAGGGGTTTGAACCCTAATGATTGCATTTAGAAAGGGAGGGTTAAAAAATGTTATAGCTTTAAGATTGGAAATTATGCCCTAATTGTGTGTAATAAAAAAAACTAAGAATTTATCTAGCATCAATTTAAAAACTTCATCTTAATTATATGAGGCAAAACTACATTATATTAGATACGGTTAATATCGGATAAAAATAGTTAATGATAATAAAATGAATATCATAAAGTAGTTTAATATTAGATATAGTCAGATATCATAAAAAATCAGACTAAGAATCTATAGTGAAGATAGTTTGATGTGAAGATAGAGTGGCAGCTAGTAAACAGAGTGGTAGCTAGTAAACAAAGAGAATCACCTTACTTGTAAGAATATAATGTGAAGGTAGTAGGGATAAAAAAGAGTGAAGGTAGTTTGAAGCAAAGATAGAGTCGTAGCTAGTAAATAGAGAGAATAGAATGGTAGCTAGTAGAAAAAGAGAATCGCCTTACTTGTTAGGCTGTAATTGATAATAGACTATCATAGCAAATTATCACGTATCAGATTTCACCGTCCAATACTCTTCCTCTTATTCCTCTCTTTCGCCTTTTTCTTTTATTTGGGAGAAGATCAAGACAGTGGTTAAAAATTTTTAAAAAAATTACAAATAAAAGGATCACAAGAGTGCGCCCTCCTCTTTTTTCTTATTCCTTTTTTTTTTCTTTTGAAGGGGAAATTAATACAATAGTTCATAAAAATTTTTAAACTTAAAATCACAAGAGAAAGGAATCAACTTTAGGGACCCTCTACAATCACCAATATAAATTGCACTTTTTTTTTTTTTTACCATGCAAACATCAATATAGTAAGTTAAATACTAAGACCATAAATATAAATACAAAGATTTAAATGTAAACAACAAACTACAAATATACTGAGTATTATTTATCCGGATAAATAAAATTACACCTCTACCTGTACTTGGAAAAAAATAATAGATCCTATCCATATTCGGGTCCAAACCCAGACCTAGACCATTTACACATCTAATAGTTATTAGTTTTGAGTTAATATGCTATTTATGTATATAACTAACATTATGAATGTTAGATGAAGATAACAATGGTATTTATAGATACAATTGACAATATGAATGTTAGATAAAGACAAAAATGGTAATTCAAATGCGAATTCAAAGAACCAACCCAACTTAGTTGGGTTGATTACTACTAAACTTTTAAAGACTAAGTTGAGTAGAAGATCATGAATTCAAACCCTATTTCTTATCAAACATTCAAATGGGTGTCTATTGCATCCGTTTCGTAAAAAATCTAAATGGGTGCCTTAAGCACTTGTTTGGGGATACTTGTGACAATTTAAAAAAAAAAAGGGGACATCAATTGTCACATCAAACCCATCGGTCAAGCTTTGTACAAGAGAATACTGTTCAATATTTGAGATTTGAAAGACTCCCACAATGAACAAGCGAGTTGCTTACTAATAGAAGTGGGTCATAAGCGACCCTAACACCACCTAACTGCCCCGTCGGCTTTTTTTTTTTATTTTAATTTTTTGCTCAACTTTTTTTTTTTTTTGGGTGCAGGTACCTCTCACTCAAGCACCCAAAGTCCAACCATCCAACCAAGGCTGCTGCATGTGATTACTATCATATATTATTCTATATATTATATGTCTATTATTTTTTTTTTAGATTCTTTTATTAATCATTTTTAATAAATTTAATTGATTCTTGCATTTTTTGTTTCTTTATTTCCTTTATCAACCAAGTTTAAATTTAATTGATTCTTACTTTTTTAGTTCCTTTGTTTCCTTTATTAATCGTGTTTAATGAAATTAATTGAATTTTACTTTTTTAGTTTGATATTCAAATTCATAATGAAATCTTGAATTTACTTTTACTAAAATCACTCCTATTAAGTTTAGTCCTCTTATCTAAATTGTTTAATTATTCATTTATGCCTAAACTATTCCCCTAGTTAAAAGTTTAAATTGGTATTTTTGTAAGTTATTTGTTTAGGTTTTTGAATTGTGGTTAAGTGTATGAATTATGAAGCAAAGTAAATAAATTATTATTCTCAATAAAGTTTAGCCTTTTTTAAGAAATTCTAAATCAATTTATTGATTGATACAAAATTGTTAAAAATCGCTTCTCATTAGATAGTGCAAAAAAAAAAAAAAAAACTAAAAAATAGAAAATTGAACTAATAGTAAGATAATAAAACTAAAATCTAGAAATCATTTGAGTATGCGAACCTATCTCAGAAAATAGGGCAAAAGAACAAATTTTAATTTTAAAAAATTACATTTACTCGAACCGACCTATATACAAAAGTTAATTGTATTATTTAGTATTAAAAATAAATTTAAAATTTACATTAAAAATAAGTCTTGATAGTATTAAAAAAATAGAGAATGTGAAAACAAGTAATAAATACGAGTTAATAATTTAGAATGTTCAATACTGTAATTTAAAATATTTAAAAATATACGAATGTACTTTAGTGGCGAATTTTAAAGTATATGTTTTATCCATATTTTTTCCCGATACACTTACTTTTTATAGTTATTACATGTTTTATACTTGTAATGACATTTTTTTTGTTAATTTAATTGTTATAGACATAGAATATTTCATAAATTTTTACCAAATATAATAGATTCATTAACTTTTATATTTAAATATATTCAAACAAACAATGGGTTAATTAGTTCAATATGGATGTGTTAAATCTAGCAGTTGGTGTTATATTATGCATTGAATTAAAAAAGAGCAAAAAAGTTGAACTCCGATGTGATCGATCCGATTCGTTTGACTCTGAACCGTACTCCCATCCTGTTCATTAACCGGTATGATTTTTAAAACATTTGGGGTTATTCACTTAAGCCTGCCAATGGACACAATAAAAATTGGATTGTTATTTTCCTTCAAAATAGAACTCCGATTGCACATAAAAGGAAAATTCACACAAGTCGACTAAGGGACAGAGGATGAATAATTTTACTGTTCCTGACAACTGCCGCAAAGCATTTGATAATGACCAAACGTCAAAATTCAAGACTCAATCAAGAGATACTCTTATTCTAATTTCGTAGAATTTGAATTTTTTTTTTTTGCTAATACTAAAAGAAATCGTGGTTAACAACTGGCCCTTACTGTTCTGAGGTAGATTAGCATGAGCTTAAACTTAATCAACCTTGGGTCCCACCGCAAGTGGTCGTACTTCTTGGCTTCATGATGAAGTGGATAATGCTTCGATGAAATCAGCTGTGGCCGCTATTTATGAAAACCAGGTACTTGCGCCTCCGGGTTCGGAAAAGTATACAATACACCACGTGCATTGCCACGTGGTGTACTAGAACCAATAATTTATCGCCACGTGGCAATGGTGGGTCATACCTTGTATTATTTGGCGATGTGTGATTGGTTCTAGTGTACCACGTGGCACGCCACGTGGCGCGCGTGGTGCACGCAATACTCACTCCTCCGGGTTCGTCTTCTCCTCTACCAGCGTCATCCCAGCGTCATCCCATAATCTCATCTTTCTTCCAGCAGTATACCAATATCGTAACGCCACGTCATAATATTAAATGTATATTGACAATATCACCCCTCATCCCATGAATTGTCCTCCTCCCATTGGGCAAACCATTACAACCAAACCCACATCAAACGTAGGAGATTCAGAATTTTTAATCATATACGCTGATGTGAAATCAACTGACAAAGGATAAGGCCACGTACCAAAACAAAAACCGAGGATAAGGTCGTCTATTTTGCCATTATAAAGTCAGCACGCAATTTAAAGAAAAAGAAAAACGGCTTCACTTTCACTGGTAAAGACTTCATAAGCAGTTTACTAAAACAGCCATCGGAACAAACAAACAAAGATATTTTTCTTAGGGCTTACCATAAATTGTTCTGGGGGTTTAAGGTTTCAGAGGTGTTTAATCAGGAATTTTATTTTGAGAAAATGGCGAAGCCATTTAAGGATTCTCTTAAAGCTCTCGAAGCAGATATTCAGCTCGCAAATACTCTGTAATTCTTCCTCCCTCTCTCTCTCTGCTTCTTTCTCTTCAGATTTTTTTTTTCTCTGTATATCCTTCGTTTTTCTTTAATTTTTCCAGTGAATTATGGTTAAAGTTAAATGCTTAAATAACTTAGAAACTGTTGAAAATATGTAGCATATTTTTTTGTTTATGGTTTAAGTTTGTTTAATTTGAGTAAAATTGCATTCGAGTCAACTACGAAATTGATGAAATGAAAGTTTAATCATGTAGCTGGATAAATGTGTGTTAGTATGCATTTAAAAAAAAAAGAAATTTGAGTGAGCTCTTGAAAATAATTTCAGAGGATAATGTTGTTAGTAATTGGAGCAGGAGATCGAGTCGCAGGCTTGTAGCTGCATAATTTTTTTTTTGTTTATGGGTTTTTGCTAAATAAGTATTTTAGGCTTTGTGATGATGCACCATAGACTGCAAACTGTTGAGGAAGACAATGCTGGTTTGGTTAATGAAGTCATGTATTTCTTTTTACTTGATTAAAGAACTTGTTTTGGAATGTTTAGATAATTCGTTCGACTCCCAATTGCCTATTCCATTCCAAAAGTGAGCAAAAATGTTGATTCACCCAAAACAATGGTGGCATGCTGGTCCTTGTTCAGAGCAAAGCAAGGCCATCATGAGACCAGAAGAAGAAGGGAATCAATCTTGTGTTTTTATCAGTTTGTGTTCTGTCTTTTATGATTGAAATGGTGATATGGAATGCTACTGAAAGTTTGAACTATATTCATTTTCCAATTACTATAAGTACTAATGTAGGTGGTTATTGTTGGTGAAATTTAATTTTTATCTATTTCTTTTGCATTGTAAATGGGACTAGCAAATCATGCTAACTAACTATCACTTGCAATCAACTGGTGTTTAAAATAACGTTTGACCTCCTGATTAAATAGTGTTCTGTTCTGAAACAAGTCCTGTTGGTTGTTTGAGCTATTACTGCAAAGATTCACTTTTTTACTCGATTTGGTTATGATGTGGCTCCCTAAATTTCTATCATTTCTTCCTTTCTTCCGATTCATCCAGGGCTTTGAGTTATCCAAGGAAACATGATGGAGCTTGCCTTCAAATGCGGCTCTCTTATGCTCCAGCTGCTCATATATTCCTTTTTCTTGTTCAATGGTTTGATTGTCAAGTTGCTGGCGCGCTTGGCTTGCTTCGAATTCTTATATACATGGTAAATTTGTCTTTACTGTACCTTCATGTTATTGTCATGATGTTTACCCTGTACTTTTGTACCTGGTGCATATCAATCGGCCTCTAGCCAATTTTCCTCAAACAACAAATTTCAGTGATTACACTTTTACTTTTCTTCCGGGTTTTTGACAAAATGATGGGCTTGTGCAGTCATATGCTGATGGCACAACGACTATGTCTGTTTATGAAAGGAAAGCAAGCATCAGAGAATTTTATGGTAAGTGATAGCTCAGAGACTTCTAGTTATTTGATATTGCACTTGTACGGCGTATTCTTTAGTTACTATAAATTGTATGCTTATACCACATTGTCTTCACCAAATACAGGTATAATCTTCCCTTCTTTATTGCAACTTCAAAGAGGGATTACAGATGTAGAAGACAAGAAACAGAAAAAGTTATGTTCACTTAGGTACCCAAGGAGGGATGAAATGGATCATGGGAAAATCTCTGAAATTGATTTAGAAAAAGAAATGGAATGTGGAATTTGCATGGAAATCAATGGCAAGGTTGTGCTGCCTTACTGTAGCCATTCTATGTGCTTAAGCTGTTATCGTAACTGGTAAGTCTGATGTTTTATCCTGACATTACTTTTGGGATTTAGAAAATTTAGCATTATCTTTCTTGATTTCCTGGTAAAAATTGAAGTCCACTAATCTATCTCCGTCATGGCTTTTCATTTCTGTGTTGTAAGTTTTTTCATTGTCATTCAGCAAGTGCTACAGTTTTCTCCCCCCTCTTCTCTCCTTTTCTTTGATAACTTCCTATTCGCTCCCCTATCCCTGACCTCTTTGATTCTTGGTTTCCACGGGGAGCCTTGGCATATTATTGTGGATGTAGGACACATCATTGCAGGTGTGGGTCCACTGAATTAGGGAGGTCTATAAGAGAATTGTGCATCTATGTGCAATTGTACGTTTTCACATTGGAGGCTTAAAATTCTAAGAAGATGTAGCAGGTTTTTTCAGCCTAATCCTGTTATCTTAGGACTTTTTGTATCCTTGTAAAGTCTAGGGTAGTTATTGCTGATAATCTACTGTAATTGTGAAGTTATATACAAGAAATTATAATCGATCCGAACTGCTATATCTTAAAACCAACTGAAAATCCTAAAGTTAGGCATATGAACCTCCTGTAGTTTTATAAAGGCTTGTGGGGTAGAGTTTAATTTGAACTTTTCAGAGTTCATCCTGTGAATGTGGTCTCAATATAAAAATATTCATTTGGAAAAGTTGCTTGAATCATGATGACTTGCAATTTTTCTCAGGCGTCGCCGCTCTCAGTCCTGTCCTTTCTGCCGGGCCAGTCTCAAACGAGTGAACTCAGGTGACCTTTGGATCTGCACTGATAACACTGACATTGTTGACTTATCCATAATTCTGGAAGAGAACTTGCAGAGGCTGTTTTTATTCATTGATAAGTTGCCACTTCTTCTTTCAGATTCTGTGCTAAACCAACTCGATTCCCCTGTTAGATGAGTCAAGTCGGTTTTTCCTTTTCTGTACATCAAATCGTTGTTGTATATAGTTCAATTGATGCACTTTAGAGAATTTTACGGGCCTGCTGCTTTTGCTTTGACCAGGTTCTGGCAGTCTTTTATTTAACATATAAGATTAAGGTCTCGTATATCATTTCTGAAAGAAAAATGAATTTTCTTTTGAAGAATAGAAGAAAGATTATGAAAGATGTAAATTGTTGTTCAGTGCTCATTGTTTAACTTTGTTCTTATTTTGGGGAATGAAGATTTGATAAGAAGAACATTCAGATAGATCATTCTAGTTTTTTAACTTTATAATGAATCAATTGAAAAGAGCATGGTAGGAAGAGCAAATAGGTTAGAGCTTCTTGTATTTATTCACTATTCAATCATTTCTTGAAATTCTATTGTTCACTTTTAGTAGAAAATCTGCCAACAAACATTTCTTAAATTTTGGGGACTGATTTTTATTTCTGTTTAAATTTTAGGGACTGGAGGTTATCATCAAATTAAAAAATAGAAGTGACAATTTCATCTTACTATTCTTGGCAATAATTGCCCCTGGCTTTGACTTGTACAATGGGTAATACACTTCTTATATAGCAGTAGTAAAAGCTTGGAACCGCAATAATAATAATCAAAGAAAAGGTTTGATTACCACAACCAATCGTGTTTGATCTAAGATGAAAGAACAAAAACCAACTAAGCACAAATTATTATTACAATCAATAAAAGCTCATTCAAACCCATTCAGACAATAACAGTAACTTATTGCCCATTTTGTAGCGGCATGTATTCAGCGTAGAACCGAGGTTCAACAGATATCCTTAAAAGTCTAAGCTGGTGAAGTATATAGAACATAGGCCCCATTGTGATGCTAACCCAGCCCAAAATAACTAGCACTTCAACAACTTGGACTCCAAGCAGTCCCCAGCCGCCACCCAAAAGCAGCCCAAAAGGTCGCGATACTCCAGTCTTGCCCGAGTTGTAGGCTTGAATGACAAATTCCTCTTTGGCAAATAAACCTGTAAAAATCACACCCCAAGTGCCACAGCCTCCATGAAGTTGGGTTGCTTCCAATGGATCATCAAATTTAAGTGTCAAACACAAAATATTTAGTCCAATCAAAATCCAAGCTGCAACAAACCCGCAAACTATGGTGGCCCATGCTTCTACAACCGAACATCCTGAGGTAATCGCCACAAATCCACCGAGCACCCCATTGCAAACATCTAGTGCATCCCAGTGGCCTACTAGTATCCTCCGACCAAACAGTGTCACAATTCCGGCAGTGGATCCGGCTAGAGTAGTGTTCACTGCCGTCCTGCCAACTCCGGTCCAATTACCCTGATCAGAAGTATTTGGGTAAGCCACAAGAATTTTGCCGAAAGAGCCTGGATTAAACCCAAACCATCCAAACCACAACAAAAATGTGCCTAGAACCACTAGAGTTGCATTATGGCCTCTCATAGCCACAGGCTTACCATAATGATCAAACCGGCCCATTCTTGGGCCTTCGATTAGTGCACCCCATAGACCACCACTACCACCTACCAAATGCACAACACCACTTCCGGCAAAATCAATGGCCCCAGAACCAAACAACAATGAGCTGGAGCTAGGACTGAGCCAGCCATTGGATGACCAAATCCAATGAACAACAATTGGGTAAACAAATCCCGTAAGTCAAAAAGAGAAAATAAGGTAGGCTGAGAACTGAGTCCTCTCGGCAATGGAGCCACGAGTTATACCAGCCACGGCTACAGCAAAAGCCCATTGGTCAAGAAAGAAGCTATAATCGTAAGACCGGAAGGAATGTCTTTCAGGGCAAAGAATTCAGTGCCTATAAACGGGTTGAATTGGAACCATCGCCAAAGGCAAAGGCAAAGCCGAAGAGATAGTAAGAAAGGCTGCCTAGAACAGCATCAACCACGTTTGTAAGCATTATGTTCGTAGCATTTTTGGCTCTGACTGAACCTGCACATAGATGGCAAAGCCAAGCTTCATAATGAACACCAAGTAAGCTGAAAAGAGAAGATAAATGGTGTTCATTGAATTTGTAACACTTTCTTCCCAAGAGACATCCATTGCTTCCAATGTGTGTTTTTGGGGGGCGTGCGTGCGTGTGTGATGGAGAGAAAGGTCGTTGGTGTTCAAAGAAGAAGGACATACGTAGTACGAGTACTACAATGGTGGTCAAGTTGAATGGTAGCGGACCTACCGGTTGTAACGTAGTAGAAAAAATCAAATAGTATTTTCCTGCACATTTTTTGGGCAAATTAAATTTTAGTCCTTTGTATTTCTTGGTTAGTGTCAATTTTATTCTTTAAATTCCAAATTCAATTTATTTAGTCCTTTAAGTTATCAGCAAGTCTCAATGTATGACACTTTTGAGCCCTAGAAAATGTAGTGTATTTTAGAAAATCTCACTCCAACTAAAAAGTGCGAATTACATGACCCTAAAGCGCCCAATTGTGCCAAAATTAGAATTTGAAGATTGACGACCCATTGTCGGATCAGTATCCAATATGCATCACTCCAAATTTCGGGGGCTTAACTTTGAATAGATTAAAACCTTGAGGCTAATAAAACTATGATTCTTCGTTTGTTGTGAAGTTGTTGACTTGGTATCAATGTTTATTGGTAATTAGAGTAGGTTTCAATTTTATACACCCGTCTTCATACACGTGATTATTGTTAATGACTCTTACAAGTCCTATGATCGTGGGTTTGAGTACAATATTTCTTAAGTATTATTGTTAATGACTCTTGAGAGTCCTATGATCGTGGGTTTAAGTACAATATTGTTTATGTACTTTTGAAGCTCTGAAGCTACATGTGCATGGTTGTACCTGCTGAGTTGACCTTATTGATTTTTTAGGAGAAGAGAAGCTTTTGCTTCCCCAAAAAAAGATGTTTGCTTGATAGTTTTTCATGCTTCTCTAAACAAACCATTTAATCAATAAAAATGCCACGCTCATGTCCACCTTCCGTAGCTAAATAGCGTGTAATATAAACAATGAGAAACTCAGCCAATCCCGGTGCCAACTAGCAAATACCTTGGGTTGGTTCTCGTGGTTTAAAATTTAGTATTAGCAACCAGCTGTACTGCAGGGACTCAATGTGGATCCATGAATTCATTCTCGAGTTTTTAGCCCTAACTATGATTGCTGATCTAACTAATGCAGCTGAAAAGAATGTGAGTCCTCCGTTGTTTGTATGATTCTTGATGCTTCCACTTTTAAATTGGCTTTGCTCGAGTAAAATTTGTCAATTTTTATTATGTGCAGCGCCAACCACAATAATGCCTTACAGAAGCAAAACTAAACAGAAACAGATTTCTGATAGTACAATTTTTTGAAAGTTGGCATACCCAAATCCATGTCTCTGTGTATCTCATGTCTATAATACTATGGGGAAATTGCATAGGTAATCTACTGGATACAATCCACGTCTTTTGTAAAACATGAATGAAAATGATGTGGAAAAATAATTGACAATTTTGAGTTCTTGGTAACTATAAATTACAGGTTTTGCTAAATAATTTACCTGGATTCCAATACTACCATTGCCAAGAATTCGGAACCAAACATCATGTGCTAAAACAACCATCACCTTTTCCTTCAAAAAATTCAGAAGCCAGTCATCCATGAACAAATTCCAGCTGAATGGTACTACTAAACACCGTGGAGCACCCCCCCCCCCAAAAAAAAAAAAAAAAAACACAACAAGTCTTTTTTCTTTTTTCCCCCAAAACCATACAGACTTGGTGCTCGAAATTTTAGTAACCATGACCAGACAATGAAGAACTGATGGGATTTCAATCTCAACGAGGGATTTTGAGTAGTCTTAGCACCAACCCTAGTACAAACAGTTATTTGTGCAACAAAAGATAATTATATGTGTATGCAATCATTCTATGATGGTTTACAACCATCAGTGGTTCCACAAGATAATTTTTTGTGTACACAAGTACACTAAAAAAGAACAGTAAACACAAGGTATTCAAAAAGTTGTTTATAAACAAGGTTAGGAACGCAGACATAATCATAACCTTATATAAGATCTCGTGAATACTCAATTTATATATTGTATACGAACTCCATAATCCAACCCAGATATACTAGTCCTCATAATTTTAGGATGCCTATGTCCAGAAAATCAAGATCTTGTAGGATTCTACACTCAAGGAAGTCATTCTGAATTCTCTTACAACTATTCCCCATTTATATTTCCTTTTACTAGTCTCCAGATTCTCCTAAAAATATTCCCTCTAATGTATTCTTGCATAGGAGAACGACAAATTTAAGCAACGGTCGCCCTTCAGTTCGAGTAATCCTATCGCCTATCTTCACAAGACCGTGCAGTTTACATTGCAAAGGATGGATGGCAAAGGCAATTAACGAGCAATTAAAAGATCTTACGGTTGTAAGCAATTCTTGAAAATAGGAAGAACAAAAATATGATTCTACTAGGCTGATATTGTGAGGATAACACATCTACCCCTTCATTTTTGTCCCAACAGCACATTACTGCATAAATCAGTATAATGGGAATCCATATTTAATACACTATGTGAATCAATAATCTTCACGAATTGAAAAGGAAAAATTCAACCAAATTAAATATCACCATACATAACGAGAGTGGAAAAACAACAGAGAAGGTCGAGTGCCGAGCATAAACCTAATAACTCACAATAGTTAAGTGACTAAATCCCAGTAATGGAATCAAAACCACGAAACATTGTGAATTATCTGTACTACCAAGAAGAAATCCAAATTAAAACACGCACACAAGAATTTTCGAAATCTTCGTAGAATCTATATTAATCTCCATTGCCCAGGAATTTGTTCTTTCCAAACATAAAAATAAGAATATTACTAGCATAAAGATACATAAGTTGATTAGTACCACAGATTATTTGCTTCCCTCTTCTTGATCAGCACCCGTGTAATGATTAACAAACCAAAATAAACCTTTAATAGTAAAATTTATGGTTGTTCCAAAACCAATTAAGGTCATTAAGAAAAACGCGCAATGACGATCGCCCCAGTCATCGTACTCGCCCGTTGTTGATGATGACGACGACGTTAACGTTTTCGCTTGATTGAATACGTGTGCAGCATCATCTGGATCCGAACCCTAATCAAAACAAAAAATAAAATACAACAAATGAAAAAAAAAAAAGCAAAAAAACTGCTTATACTCCCTAAACAAGAAGTCATAATACAAGACAAAATAATAGTACTAGTAGTAGCAGTAGTAACACTATATATCAAGCAAGAGATGTGAAGTAGAGTATAAGAAGTGACCTTAGAGCGGATGAAGACGTAGTACTTGCCCCTGGGAACTTGTGGAGAGGTGTAAATTGATATTTTGCTAGGTTTTTTCTTAAGTATGCTCAGAAGACGACTACTGTGGGCGACCTTTGCCATTGATTTGATGTTGATCAGCGTCTATCAAACAGAATAAGTTGCTTAAAACCCTTCAAGTGTTATTGAAGCAGTCAATAATAATCACACTGAAAAGTTTGCATCGATCTTATTATGACACTACTGTATCATCATCATCATCATCGTATCGCTGCGCTACACAACTGTAAAATCTTGCAAACGTATGCTATGTTGTAGGTAGATGATACAGTTGATGAACAATCTTAATGAGTCCCCAAAAGCAAGAACCAGAGGAAAAAGGATAAAACCCTAGGAAAATAATGACGGAGAATTAGAAAAATTGAGTTTCCTTATTCTCAGCAACTAGCGAGGAGTTTTTCAAGTATACTAAAATTGTACTTCACTCACCAGTTTAGTTTAATTATGGGAAAATTCTACTCTACTGTAACGCATATAATTAAGGACAATGCTGCCGGGATTGATTCCCAAAAAAAAAAAAAAAAAGGCAATTTTTTTATGAGAAACAGGTAAAATTTTGCAATAATTATCAACTGTTTTGAGTAGAAGTTCTGAGGATCCATAATATTTTAAATAAGTTAAATATTTAACACTATATTTTTCAATCGCTCAAACGTTATTAATAAGACCTTAACAACGTTCAATGCTTTTCAAAAAAAAACAATGTTCAATGAAGTGGTTGCGTGCGGTGCGGGTCATGTTTATAGTTGCCATGGCTAGGGCTATTTGCCTATTTGGCCCATCTAATCCTAGGCCTGTCAACGGGTCAGGTGCAGGCCAAAATTAAATATTCCGGACCTAGGACCTGACCAAGAAAAAAAGTTTCGAACCCGTGTACCGACGAGTCCATACTTTCATTCCCGGATTCGGACCTGATCGGGTCCGGAACCGGGTCGGGTAAACCCGTAGACAATGCAAAGCCAATAGAATGTAGAAGATATTGTGCCAAATTTCTTCACAATCACCATTTTCAAAGACTCAAATTTAACTTTCAATCCACCAAAGAAACAAACTTCAAAACTTGATCAGATTTCACAAAATAATACTTGATCCTATTTCACAAAATATATCATATCATAGTTCAAAATGTGGAAGTAAAAACTAATAAGCAATGCACAAAAAAAAAAAAAAAATTCCCCCTAGAAAGCTCCAGCAAGGATGATTACTAAATATATCTACTTGGGCGAAATGGAGTAGTAAAGTTGAGATCCTTCACCACCGTGTCAAGATCCACTACCATTATGCATGGATATATCTATTTTGTTGCCGATCCTTCACCACCATGTTAAGATCTTCACCACCACTGTCAGTAACATCCCAAAGCTAGGTCGCTCTCTTGTTTCTCATTTCCAAGCCATATTCGTTGCCCCTTCTCCGCTCCCTTTCTCATACGGAATTCTTCCATGATTGATTTCTTCCATGAGTGGGAATAAAGAGATGTAGAGAGAGTTGAACTTGGAGGGAATTGAAAAAAGAAAAAGGGACCCAGAGTGGGTCAAATGGTTAAGGTAGAGCTTGGTTTATGGGTGGGTGGCTATACAATATAATATAATCAATGGACAAAAACTTTTGGGTAATTGTTTCTAAAATACTTTACCCATTTTTTATTAATACCATAAAATTTTTTTCACGGTTTCTTTGTGGGGCCTGCAAAACTTTCAATTAGCTGCTTTGTCAATCCTTGTTAGATGTGCACTGATTTTATCAATAGATAAGCGTCACTCTGCTATTGGTTATTTTTACACCTTCCGGACGTCTAGAAAGTTATGGGTTTGTGCTGTGGAAATATCCATAATATAATATAATATAATATAATATAATATTTATTTAAATAAGTACAGGTACGAGTCTAGGTCGGGTTGGAATTGAATGTTCTAGGCCCATATCTGTTTTTTGTGAAGAAATTCGGGTCTAGATCAAGGTCGAGTAAACGGAATTATGCTTGTATCCGGACCCAGAAAAATATAACCGATCTGGGTCGGGTCCGGGTCTAGACCTGACTCATTGACAGGCCTATCTAATCCTCACCATTGTTTTGGGCAGGGTCTAAATCATAATATTGTGATTAATCTTGTATAGTCATATGCAGAATGTCATCTAGTAGGTAAATTATTAGTTAATATTTCCTTTTTCAATTTTATGCAGTAGAACAAAATTTTGTGTGTTTAAAAAATGACAGTAACCTCATTAGAGCATCTATGTCATTTTCTTGGGAAAAAAAAAGGATCTCTTAATTAGTATTGCCATACAAGTCGGTGTAATTGAAAGATCATTGTATCACTTTGGAAATTACGTAGTACCAATTTTTTTAAAAAATTAGTTAATGATAAATTCACTCCGATTTTGACCTTTTCCACTCCTATATCTATATTCCAATCCGGTTAAAAAAGCGAAAAACAACCCAACTGAAGGCGGAGAAAAACTTCAGAGCTCCCTTGTCAAAAATCCGGGCCAAATCGGACCTTAGCCTCACGAACACCCAACCAATCAAACCCCAGAAGACCAGGGCCAGGCCCAATAATGCTATCAGAATTCGGCACCCTTCAACATGAGCTGGCACGTGATCATAAATCTACCATATATTAATGAAAGTACACTTCTGACCTTTTGAAAAAAAAAATGATCATAAATCTATCATGCTCATCAGAATTCGGAGTGATCAACAATTCCACCTCTTTTCCCTGAACAATTCCATCTGTTTTAACTGAGGCCTAGGCCTAGGCCTAGTCCTCAAGGTTTCATGAATCTATTTAACAAATTTTTGACCCAATGCCACATCAAAAAGAAAACAAAGAAATACATGCAAGGATTTTACGTAAATCTTGGTTTTCATATTTATTGTGAATTCCAAGAAGGTCACCAGATTGGGCAGACTGATGTTTTTTTCCTGCCATATAATTTTACATGATCAAAATAGATTAGAAAATTAGAATTAATATTCTTAGGTCATCTTCACGAAATCATATAGTATAATACAAATATCTACTGCCATTCCAACTTGGTATTTTTCTTGCGTTAGCAGGACTCTGGTTGAAGATGGGTTAGAAGTGGAGGAGTGAAGGCAATAACTGCCCAACTCCCCCACCTCCCAACCCGGAAAAGACCAAAAAAAACATACAAGGGATCGTGGTTCTATATCCACAAGTTAAAACAATATTGCCAGGGAAGAAAAAAGGTGATTCAATTAGGAATAATTTCTTTCACCAACTATTTGCAGGACTCAAGAATTGGATTGAAAGAATCGCTCGTCCACTTGTATGTCCTGGGTTCCTAGACTATGTTGTATGCAGTATATTGCAACACTAAACATAGCAATTGATCAATTGCTTACAGCACAAGGCTGATCTTGCCGTGCATGATGAACTCCCAAAGGTATTATATACAAATAATGTAAATGTAAATTTAAACATGTACCCACACAACATGGTAAATTAATAGGCTTCGGGGTACTGAGCATCTTCAGCGGCGGTTCTGGTGGTGAGGGAAGGCCTCATAATGACGATAGCCGACTCATTTGCGCCAGCTCTCAAAGCAGCCCTTCCAGCTTCCAAGAACCTCTGAACTGCATCCTCTGCATATCTGTTTGCTTCACCAACAGTCATGCTTTTTCCTATATCTGGGTAAGTGTTGAGAACATGATCACCGTTAAGCTGTGATGCAAGCTGGATCAACTCAATCTGAAATTCAGAGAGTTCAACATCTTCCCTTGGACCCCGTGGCCTCAAACTTCTCCTTATCTCTGGGAGTTTTTCTGAACAGACATCAAAATTTTCACAAGAAATTAATTATTTTAATCCTTACAGTGATGACCTCATCATCATATTCACTAGGCACATAGACAAACCAGTTGAATAAGTAAATTCCTAAAACACGCATCAACTTTGCAATTGTTGTCTAAAATCAAGTGAGTGCAGACAGTAGTCATTATTTATTCTGTGGTAGGGACAGCAGAGAGGTGGTTGTTAGGCAGGGTTACGAGAGACACTGGAGCCATAACCGCGAGACTCAAGGTCATTCTTTTATGACTGACATCAGTCTCCATCATGGCATTTGGAGAGAAGGGAATGGAATCAGGTCTAAGGTCCATATCACCCCATCCCTTGCGTTCATATCACTCCTCCCCCATTTCTCCGGTTTAAGCCTCATTATAGAACTATCACTGTGCCAGTATTTGCTTCCAGGTTTGTTATCATCAAGTACTGTCTAACTCAAACCAATAATTGCATCAACCTCAAGCATAGTTCATGACCATCCAAAAGATAAATTGAGATATAGAACAAAACGAGCAAACCTGGACAATCATCACGAGGAGTCTCACGGAGCTTGAAGACATTTTCAAAAGTTCCAGCCCATGCATCCCTTTTCGTCAAGAAGTTTGATTTTAAGTTAAAAACTTTCTTTACAGTTGCAGGTATAGATGAGTGTTCAAAATGTGAATATGGAGTTGGACCATTAGGCTCATGTATTACTGCACCAAAACAAACTGATGGTCAGGTGAAAAACAAATATACAAGCGTATAGAACTGCACATGAGAACTATCATAGTCAACCTTTGATGCCCAGAAGAAAACCAATCAGATTCCTAAAGCCATTAAGATTCAATCTTCCTCTTCCAAAACACTTAAGGACATGCGCTTTTATTCTAACATGGTAACACTATCAAACCAACAATCTCGTCTTACACAATTTTGGTAATTCTGAAATTCAATTTTTTTAACAGAACTCCGCTGATACAGTAACTTTAACCATGTTCCAATTGTGAAACGTTGTTTTTGTAGATAAATTTACAAAAAAGGTCACTGATTTCAAATAGTCAAGGTAATATTTGTAAGCTGTCAGCTACCAAAAACAAAATTGAGCATTATTTCCTGCAATGAACTCTCAGTCCGAGCTCACACATCACAACTGCATGCATCGAATTATAGTATTCAAAACATAAGCGAGTCAATTGATATCTCACAAATACATAGCTAACTAAATAAAAAACCATACAAAGAACAAGAACACCAATACAATTTCAATGCAAGGGAAAACTTACCAGTTCCCTTATCAATCCAGGGCGAGATCAACAACGTTGGGACACGAACACCCAACCGATCAAACGCGAAATAAAACGGCTCAGGCCCAATAATCCCATCAGGATTAGGCACCCCTTTAACCGGGGTCGGCACATGATCATAAAATCCACCATGCTCATCATAAGTAATCAATAATGCCATTTCTTTCCACTGAGGACTAGCCCTTAAGGTCTCATATACCTCCTTAACAAATTTCTGCCCCAATGCCACGTCATGGGACGGATGATCATCATTAGCCGGAAATAGTATACAATCAAAATATCTCTGCTCAATCACTACATAATTCGGAAGCTTCCCTAATTTCGCGTGTAATTTGAACTTTAATGCATAATTATGAAACTTAATTATATGTTTGAGCTTTCTCAAGCTCTTGAAGAAGAGTGTAGCTGGGATGTTTTGGTAATAAATCCCAAATGTGAGGTCATTTTCGTCCAACGAATCAAAAATTGTTTTTTGCGGAAATCCATGAATCAAATCTTTCTTACGTTACTTGATGCCCCGTGGGAGGTCGCCGAGTGGACGTAAAAACGGTTCGGCTGAGTTGAGGCAGGCACCGACGCGAACCACCGGTCAAACACGGCGAACTCGTTTGCTAACTCAGTGTAAACCGGCAAAAGCTCCGGCTGGAACCCACTCATAACCGTTTTAGACATCCCATCAACGCCCATGCTTTCAGCTTGCTGAACAAACCCGTTCATCGGAGCCGGGTCGGCAGAGGAATCATTCGACCCGAATATCTGCTCCCGGATAGCTTGAATTGAGTGGCCCGGGTCAGAACTCACAAAACCAGCATCATCAGTGACGTAGTACTTTGCAGAATTCGGGTCCGAGGCGTTGACGTAATTAAACTCAGAACCAGTTAGCCCGTCAATTTCGGGCCGGGTCTTCTTCAGCCAACCCAAAACGTGGTCGAAAGAGCGGTTTTCCATGACCAAAACGACGACAGTTTTAATGGGCCCATCAATTTTGTCTTTCCGATGTCTTCTATTAAAGGGAAAGGAGAGTGAAGGAGAAGGAAAAAAGAACAGATAGAGGAAGAAGAAGATAGTAGTTAAGTGGGCAAGGAGCTTTCGCTTAGCCATACTTATCCGGTGACCAGCCGATTACCGGTTTGACCGGCGATCGGATGAACCAGTAGACAGTGGGGTTGCTGGTGGTGGTGGTTGGGAGCCGGCTGATAGAGGAATTTTTCAATGAAGAAAAAAAAGAAAGAGGAAAAAAGGAAGGATAACGGAAGGTAGTATTAAAGAAGTGAATAAATTGACGTGGAAGGCATGCGTGGAGAATGCTTGTGGAGGAATAATAATGGTGGCTTTCGATGGCGTCAACACACAAAAGGATGGTGGTTTTTTTTGGGTGGAATAGTAATAATAAATGGTTCATTCAACTTCGAACTCTTCATTTATCTTTTTGTCTTTTTTAAGTTTGGAAGTTTAATAATAATTGTTCTGTCGTCTAATTTGGTACAAATCTAAAAGGTTGATATTCTATGAATCAACTCAGTTGATGGGACAATTAGCCAAAGTAATTGGTTGATATTAGATCTCGTGTTTTTATGAATCGACACAATTGATGAGACAATTAGTCCAGAGTAATTGTAGAATGATCAACATAAATTTAGGTGGATAAAATTTGGACAGAGATTTTTTTTTTTTAATTTTTGTCATTTTTATCACCAAGTAAGGTAGATAATCGCACCTGAAATGATAGGATTGTATTTCTACCCCAGTTTTGGGCATTCTTGCAAAATGCTAATATCTTTCGCACTATTGTTTAATTCTGAGGATAGTCAAAATCTCGTGTTAACGATACAAGTTAAAAAGATTCCAAGGATTGTCAAAACCTCGTGTAAATTTACCCATACTTTTTATAACTTACAATTTGGCCCACTAGATGTGTAACCTATTATCACCACGTAGCAATAAAAAAATTTTTTTTGACAAACGTAACAATAAATTATTAATTTTACTATATCACGTGATAATGTATGTGATACATCTAATACTCTTCACATGCATATAAGTTAAAATTAACCTTCTAGTAGTTTAATTATGAGGATTGTCAAAATTTGTGTAAATAAATGCTCCTGCACATAAGTCAAAATGAGATTGCTTATTTGACTCTCAAATTCTTTTTTCCTCTTCCTTACAAGGCTTAATCTAAGTTATCTCAACTTTGCTTATCCCTAGCATTAATTAGTCCACTTTTGCAACTGAAAATACATACATATACAAAAAAAAACAACTGAAAAAGCTAGAGGGGAGCGGGGGCAGCCACCCCCTCCAGCTTGAAAAAATTTTAGTTTGTAAGTAAAAATTTTTATATTACTATAGTTTGCACTCCCAAAATTCACAAAAAAACAACTATGCCCCCCTCCTAGCTTGAGAATTTTTTTTTAAGTAAAATTTTTTGTATTATTGCAGTTTGCCACTCCAAAATTTAACAAAAAAAAACAACTATGCCCTCTTCCCCTCCCCCAAAGCCAATGTCTTCATAAGTTACTTAGATTTTGACATAACATTTTCTAGCCATTTGTTAGTTTTTAATTAGAAGAATACAAAATAATTTGAGCCTACCATTTGAAAAATTAAAAGTTGGCTTTTCATTAGAAAAATTCTTTTTTTTCGTTGATTCAATCATTGACGACTTTCATACAATCAAAAGTCATCGTGCCCAATTTCATGTGTCTCGTACACTGAAATAAACTTGTAAATAAGATATTATTTTTTGTATATGCTAATTGTACAAGTAATTTTCTTATATTTAAAATTATCTTTTTGTGACATCTATGTTTACATAATTTTTTTGAATATATTTTGCTTGACTGATCATAACTATAAACTAAGGCTACAATTGAGCCGAGCCGCTCTCGAGCTCGGTACTCGAGTTCAAGTAGTAACGATTGCTAATTCGAGTATCAGATTTGCAAACTCGAAAGCTTGTCGAGCCTTATCGAGCATATTTTATTTATTTATTTTTTTGAAAAAGTTGAAAAATCTACAAGTTGACACTCGAATACTCGAACGATTGCAAATGCAAAAAAAAAAAAAAAAAAAAAAAAAAAGAGGAGTACAAACAGGTTTTTTAGTTGAGTTCGAGTAGTCGAACACTGATTCAAGCTCGAGCATCGCAATTTTTAGCTTGATCGAGATCGAGTCGAGTTCGAACAGCACTAATAGCGATTGAGTTCGAGCTCAAGCATAGTGTTACTTGAGCTTAACTCGGTTCGATTGCACCCCTACTCTAGACTCGCCCCCCAGGATTAATTCCTGGCTCCGTTACTCTATGCGTGTGTCTATGTATGTGTGTGTGTATATAAACACGCATATATATACTCCTATTATTTTGTGCTATGAGCAGACACCCTCTGAAGTTTTGATGCTTTCATTTTCTTGGTTTGATGCTGACTGTTCCAAGTAATAAACCACTCACACGGAGTTCATTTTGGAAATTTACATAACAAAACGGAAACAATATCTAGAATTAGCACACTATTTTGATAATTTATCAACGAATCTTACTAATTTAAAAAAAAAAAATAATTCATCGCTTAACACCACGTGAACACGGTATTTTTCATTAGAAAGTTAAAAAGAGTTGAGCCTTGGGGATTTTTGACAAGATGTGTTCGATCAATGTTGCCGTTGATTTAACTCCCATAATTTTGTTTACAATTACATAATTTGTTGTTTACACTTAAAATAAGTGGGTTAGTGTATACGAATAAAATTTACGAGCACACTAACATGGTGTAATTGTACATCATACCCTGTACTAAATACACCTGCAGGCACGGAATGCACGGTAGTACCGGATTATAAATACATGCCATATTGCCTAGCCACAAGGGCCCAAAATAGATAGCTCATATGCAAATGGTTGAGATTAAAATTAATTCATGATTTAAAGAATTTAAAGTTGAGTTATATTTAAAATACTTTTAAATAATCATTGTTGAAATCTCATGTAGGTATGTTCTCAAAAAAAAAAAAAAAAAAACTTGGTAGACTTTTATTTGACATAAAAACAAGAACTAAACAACAATCTTGTCGAAACAAGAACTAAATGACAATTTTGTCAAAACAAATAGATGTCGAAAAGCCAAATAGTTAAAGGTTTTCTACTTGTCAGTGGATATCTAAAAATTGGATTAAATGTTTATAATTAAGCCTGTTAACTTATAAACTGACAACAGATTTGACACGTGCGTGTATGTGTGAGTTTGTTAATAATGTCAAAGTTTGTATAATAGGATTATCTTACAAGAATTGAAAGTAAAACATGATGAACAATGTAAATTGTACCAAATGATGGTGAACTCCACAATAAATTCCATACCCAAAGAGGATTTGGTATTTTCAAACCAAAATTTAGTTTTGGTGTTAAAAATGACTAAACTGCATGTGATCCAAAACAACACCAAATAGTGAAAACGAATCTAATCGACTCAAACACTCTAACAATTCCATTTATTTATTTTTCAAAATTTAACATCAAATTAACTTCTTCTTCTTTTTTTTTTTTTTTTTTTTCTTTTGCCTGTTGGTAGAGTTAGAAGAATACTTTTTTTAATCACGTGGCGCCTTTCCTCCGAAAATACAGGCAACATTTTAATCTCGCTTCCATGTTGCCAAGGATTTTGGTAACAAGCAGGAAGCCTCGAGAAACGCTTTCTTAAACCACGCCGTTTCCCGTCGTGAAATCTAGAGTCTCCATGGTTCCCGGTAACCGTCCGGAGGAAGAAGATGAATCCGTTGGCATTAGTAAAGCGGATTCAGAACATCAACGCCAATGAAGCAGCCCTAGGCATCTCCGACCAGGCTTCCTGGCACGCCAAATACAGAGAGTCCGCTTATGTTTACGCCGGCGGCGTCCCTTTCGACCTCACCGAAGGCGATCTCCTCGCCGTCGTTGCTCAGTGAGTCTCTATTCCCCCACTCAACTTCATAATTTCTGCTCGCAACTTAATTTAATTTCAATGCATCAAAAATAGAAAATAATAATATTGTGACTCTCCCTCCCCTGCATTACTAATTATTTAAATTACAATTCAGGTATGGGGAGAGAGTCGATGTTAATCTGGTTCGAGATAAAAGCACTGGAAAATCTAAAGGCTTTGCTTTTATTGCTTATGAAGATCAAAGAAGTACAATCTTGCTGTAGGTCAGTTCTCACCATTCAACAATTTCTTTGTCTATTATTACTATTGTTATTTCTCTGTTTTTGTATTGGAAGAGTTTTCTTTCCCCCCTTTCTTTCTGTAATTGTTGTTTTTTTAATTTATCTTTTTAGATAATTTGAATGGTGCGCAAGTTCTTGGGAGAACAATTAGAGTTGATCATGTTACTAAATATTAAAAGAAAGAGGAAGAGGATGAAGAGACTGAGCAACGAAAGAGAGAGGAGCGCGGAGTTTGCCGTGCTTTCCAGAGGGGTGGATGCAACCGAGGAGCA
>JAMWEH010001586.1:0-59970 GCA_024721245.1 Mitragyna speciosa | reverse complement strand
GTTAATTTATGTGATAAATTAACTTAAAGGACTTAATTATAAATATTCTAAGTCTTGATGGAAATTAGTTTCCTAAAAGGAATTAAGAAGCTATTTCGTTTCCTTTTGGAATTGGTTTTCTAAAGGAATAGGATTAGCTTAAGGTAAGCTTCCTAAACCTTCTTGGTTTCCAATTGCTCTTATTTCCCTAAAGACTAGGATACTACATCTATAAATAAGTCCATGCCTTGACTCTTGGATGATTGATGAAACACAACACAAAATCTAGAGAGAGAAAGCTTGAGAGCATGAGAGGCGTTTCTCTTCCCTAGAAAAACGCCACCTCTCTTCTTCCTAATAGTTAGGGTTTCTTTCTTGTTCTTGTGTTCTTCATGAATCATTCAAGGGAGCTAGCACTCAAAAGGCAAGGCAAGCAAGCCCAAAGGTTCCTAAAGATCGTGTTCGTGTGGATACCGTTGGAGGCTCTACACTTGGAGGGCTTTTCATGGTAGATCAACACCTTCATCGAATAGGATCTTGCCCTTTGAAGCATAGAAACCTTCTATACTTGAGGTATTTGTGCTAAACACCCTTTAATCGTATAGATTACATCAAAGAGATCCATGGCTAAGGTAATAAATTTTTTAAATATTCCACTGCGTTACTCCCCTTATTACCTTACATCCTCCACCACTAATCCCTGGATTTCCCTTCGAGCTCCCATCCGTGTTTAATTTAAAAGACATGAAAGGAGGTGGCAACCATTTCACCAAACGGAAAGAATAAGACTGACGAGAGAGACGAATAGATTTGATAAAAGAAGACCAACTTTCCTCCTCCAATCGAACATTTTTAAATTGTAAGTGGAAAAGGTCTCTTATATCCAAAAAAATTTTCTGCACCATATTAGTAAAAGGAATATGTTTATCTTCAAAATGAGCCATATTTCTCACCTTCCATAGCTGCCAACAAAGCACAATAGGTAAAATCTGCAATATAAAAGAGAAATGAAGATTTCCTGACCCATGAAACCAACAACCAGCCAAGATAGGACGAATTCGAGCATGGGAGATCCAAAGGATGGCAATCAGGCAAGAAAAAACTCCATAATCTACTCGCCAAATCACTAGAAGCAAAAATGTGATCAATGGATTCTTCCTGAGGATAGAGACAACAGTGACATTTGAAAGGGCCATGGAAGCCAAATCTCTTCATAGTGACATCGATCGGAAGCTTATCACGTAACAGTCGTAGCATAAAAAAGGATAGCTTAAAAGGAATCACCGGATGCCAAATCTTGCTATGCATGAAAGATAAAGTACCTTTGCGTCGAATTAATTGAAAAGCCGAAGACAAAGTAAAATTGCCTGAGGATGTTAAAGTCCAAATGCCACGTGACTCTCCTGCTTCATTGTTCGGGCTCCACAACAAGTGATTCTCAACTGCATCACGTACTTTCATCATGCGCTTCCAAGTTAATGAAGATGAAGAGCAAGCTGAGGCAATCATAGGGTTTTCAGAAGCATCATATTTGGCTTTCATGAAATTAGTCCATAAGGTTGAAGTAGTCCTAAATCTCCACCAAAGTTTGATAGAGAAGGCTACATACACATCCTCAAGGGACCTAACTCCAATGCCACCTTCACCATGCGGATAACAGAGCTCATTCCATTTAATCCAATGGAATTTGTGCCTACCTTCAAAAGTTCCCCATAAAAAATCAGCCATTGTCTTCTCTATAATCTTGAAAATCCCTTTTGTTGGATTTGAAGCAGCTAATAAATGAAGAGGAAGTGAAGATAAGACACTTTTAATAAGCACAATTTTACCCCCAGGAGATAGTAATCGGTTCTGCCAAGAAGCTATCCGATTTACCACGGATTGAGACATATCTGCAAAGTACGATGCTTTCCTATGTCCAGAGAACAAAGGACAACCCAAATAACGAACTGGGAAACTCTTATGAGAAAAACTCGTAATCTGGCCAATTCTTACTTTCTGTTGAAGTGACATACGATCATGCAACAAAAAACAGCTTTTATGACAGTTAATCAACTGCCCAGAAACCAGTTGGTAGTCCTCCAACACCTTCATTATACGCTTCAAAGAACTAGCCCCCGCGTTGCAAAAAATTAGAACATCATCTGCGTAAGCTAGATGAGAAATAATAGGACAGCCCCGAGGTACTTTAAAAGCAGCAGGAAGGATGTGCCAAGATTTCGGAGTTTAGACTTCTTGATAACACCTCAGCAGCAATAATAAACAAGGCTGGAGAAATTGGATCTCCCTGACGAAGGCCTCTAGAAGACTTAAAAAACCCACAACTAGAGCCATTAATGATTATAGAAAACCATGAATTTGAAACTAGACGCCATATCATATCAATAAAATGCTCACCAAAACCAAAAGCCCGGAGCACTTGTAACAAAAATGGCCATGACACTCGATCATAAGCCTTAGCCATATCAAGTTTTAGAGCCACATTACCACCTCTACATTTCCTCCCAATTCCCTGAACCATCTCCTGTGCCAACATATAATTTTCAGAGATGAGTCTTCCACGGATGAAGCCACACTGATTAGGTGAGATCAACTTAGGAAGTAGGGTAGCCAGTCTGTCTGATAACACCCTAGAAATAACTTTATTAAAAAAATTACAAACACTAATGGGTCTGAATTGAGAAAAATCCTGAGGACATACGATCTTTGGAATCAACACTATAGAAGTAGCTGTGACCCCCTTTGGCAATTCTGCACCACAGAAGAAACTATTAATCGCATCAAATACATCCTGACATATTATCTCCCAAGCAGTAGTGAAAAATTTGCCAGAATAACCATCCGGCCCAGCTGAGCTGTCCCCATCCATAGAAAAAATGACCTTCCGAATTTCATCCATTGTGGGATACTCCTCAAGCATAGAATTATCCTCTGAAGTAACAATATTAGGGATCACCTTGATCATGTCTAAAGAAGTAGGACATTGACCTCCAGAAAATAATTCTTGAAAAAACTGAACTCCTGCTTGTCCAATGTCCTCATCCGATGTAAATCCATGCACCTTGTTGATTTTTATCCGATGGATCACTGCTTGAGATCTTCTTTGCTTAACAACGGAATGAAAGAACTTAGTGTTTTTATCCCCTTCTCGTAGCCATTTGATCCTTGCCTTTTGTTGCCAATAAAGCTCCTCCATAGCAAGATGATGGTGATGATTAGAATGAGCCTGGTCTAGAGCCCTCCTCGCTTCAAGAGAATCATCAATCTCCACCCGTTGCTCCGCCAACATTAACTCCTTTTCAGCTTCAACAACTTTAGTAAATAAATTACCAAATGAGGTTTTGTTCCAATGTTGTAAGTCTCTTTTTAAACAGCGTAGCTTTGCACATAAAACTTGCAAGGGTCGACCAGGAACATCTTGCTGCCAAGACGCTCGTACTACCTCCATGAACTCATTGTGTGAAGCCCAAACATTTAAGAATCGAAAAGGTCAGGGTTTGTTGTCAAGCCGAGTGGAAGATGAAATCAGCATGGGGGCATGATCAGAAGGGGCCCGAGCCAAATGTGAAACTGAAATGGACAGACTATCAGCACACGCAGCATTCAGTAAAAGCCTATCAAGACGTTTCCAAATGCGCATCCTGCCGTTACGATTGTTACACCATGTGAACCTGGATCCTGAAAACCCAGCATCAAACAAATTTGCAGAAGACATAAAATTTAAAAAGTCTGTAGCCTCAGAAGGGTGGAAATGGTCTGCCACCTTGTTTCTCAGAAGAATCTACTACGAGATTAAAATCTCCACATACCATCCAAGGGCCTAGAGGATGGTTTATCATGCAATAAAGCATCCCATAATTCAAGTCTCTCAACTTCTAAACATCTAGCATGAACAACTGATAGAGTAATATGTAGCTAAAACTTGAGGATGATTAACAGAAATTGAAAGATGTTGCTGACTTTGTCCAAACACCGAGCATTGAAAAGGACTATTGTAGAAGATCCAAAGTGATCCACAATCATTACTCAAAGCCATATCAAATTTCAGTTTAAGCCTAAGTACCTCCAATAATGTAATATCCCTCTTAGGCTTCACAAATTAAGAAGCATTTGAATCTTGTGACATTTAATCAACCTTTTTAATCTTTTGAAATTTGGAGCTCTAGCAATACCCCGTATATTCCAAAAAAGTAGACATAATCATTGAGACAATTTAGAAGAAGTAAGTGAGGATCTAACCGACGATCTTAACTCACGATCCGAAGGAAACGCAGCTCGGATGCCTTTGAAACCCTTAGCATTATTCGATTGTCCATCTTCAGCCATTATTATCATAGAGTCCAGATTTCCAGCAGCAGATGAATGTGCAGTCGTAGTGGTATGCACTACATTTCTAGGTGAAAGGTTTCCAGCAATGACAGGCAAGTGTTGCTCATTAACTTCCAGCAACCCTTCATCATCATGTGCAATAATATTCTCCTCATGCCTGGCATGCGACTGCTGTTCAGATTTCATCATAGAAAAATCCTGAATTGGAGAATTCGTTTGGGGAGGAGCTGCCCTTGGCTCATTGACTGGAAGCTGTTGTCCAGCTTGCTGTGTTCCATCAACTTCAGTGGGTTCATCTGAGTGTCTGACCTGTTGGGAATAACCGAAGGTGGAGCCATCTCCAGATTAGAAGTAACGATTTGTTCTAGGTTTGTCGACTGCATGGCTGCATCTTGCGTTTGTTGTTTCCCAGCTTGCAAAGTAGCAGTAGGTGCATCATTCTCCATCTCTGTGTTTCTGGGTTTTTTTCACCCAAACCAAGTGCTGAGTATCAGAAGGGCCTTGTGCGACAGCACGACTCGGATTTTCATTGCCAAGTTTGCATGTCTCCTTGCCATGTCCAAGCTTGCAGCAATGATCACAATATAAAGGAATGTTCTCATATTCAATGGATTGCCAAAACCCAGCAGAACCATTATTGATCCAAATACGATCCGGATGGGGTTGTTTCAAATCAACTTCAACGCACACTCGGGCGACGCTAGGTCGTGCTAGAGAAGCTGTGGACGCATCCAGTTTCAGAGGGCTTCCTATCAGACGAGCAATTGAAAAGAGAGGGCCCTTGGCAAATAGATGAATAGGGAGATGAGGAAGGCGAATCCAGATAGGAACTATAGATGATTCCACATCAACATTGAACGAGGAAGACCACTTAAACACTCGCATGACACAGCCTTGAAAGGACCACATACTGCGCATCCAACATCTATGGAAATCTTCTTCCAAGTCAAATCTAATCAGTACATGTCGAGGGTCCAAAAGACCAATTGAAAAAGGCCCTTTAAAACCAACTGAATGGAAATCTTTACGTAGAGATTCCATAGAAGGACGTCCCTTGGAGAACTTGCCGACTAGTGAATACTTGAATGGAGCCGAAAGTTGATGAATTTCTTCAATGGAAAAAGAAATTGCAGGCTGACCTCGATGGATTTCAGGCGGCTTTATGATAGGATTCAGATGGAACAGCAACTCCAGATAGCACATCTGCAAAAGAGCGCTTCGAAGGAGAAGGATGATCAGCATGAAAAGCAGCAGCTGGAGGAAGGGAAGCCATGATAGGAAAGATGGCAGTGCACGGCAAAGCCACCGAGCACCACCACCAGAACGGTGGAGAAGGAGTTCAAAATTCAAAAACCATGAAAATAGGAAGGAAAGATATGAGAGAGAAGAGAGCGTTTTCAAAACTGATTCATAATTACTTTATTTTCTTTTGCAGGATAGCTTTATTTCCTAAAAGACTAGAATACTTCCTCTATAAATAGGTTCATGCTTTGACTCTTGAATTATTATTGCAACACAAAAAGAAAACTAGTGAGAGAAAATAGAAGAAAGAAAAGGCACGCCTCTTTCTCTCTCTCTAGGCGTCTCTCTCTCTCTCTCCTAAGGGTTAGGTTTTTCTTCTTATTGTGTTCTAAATAATTCAAGGGAGCTAGCACTCAAAAGTCAAAGCAAGCAAGCCTACAAGGTTCCCAAAGAAGTTGTTCGTGTGGATATCATTTGAGGCTCTACGCTTGGAGGGCTTTTCGTGGTAGATCAAACATCTTCTTCGAAGGATCTTTGCCTAGTAGCATAGAAATCTTCTATGCTTAAGGTAATCTTCATGCAAACCCCCTTGTTAATCATATAAACATGTCAAAGAGATCCATGGTTAAGGTAATAAATTTTTATTTTTCCGCTGCGTTACCTATGCTATTACCTTACACATCTAGAGTCTTTGCTTAGCCTAATTAAAACCCTACCAAAAGGTTTCTTCAAAGTCAATTCCTTGCCTTTGTTTGTAACCTTTTGCCACTAACCTTACTTTATAAGTAATAATGTTACCATCCATGTCAGTTTTTCTTTTAAAGACTTACTTGCATCTTATGGGTTTTATCCCTTTGGGTCATTTGACCAAGGTCCATACCTTGTTCTCCTACATGGAATCCATTTTGGATTCCATGGCTTCGCGCCACTTCAAAGAGTCTACGTTAGACATAGCTTCTTCGTAGCTAGTAGGATCGTCATTGATGCGGGTGGATTAGGTCTATAAAATATGCAATAAATCCTTCCAATTTCACTCACAAACAAGTAATAAATATAACCTAATTCCCCAATACTGCAAGTGTACAGGTCGAAACGAGTATAGGGATATTAGGGTCGATCCCACAGGGAAACTTGATATGGCAATTACCAAAGCTTTTAACTTGCTTTATTATCTAAACAATCAAAAATCAAGTAGTAGGAAAAAATATAGAAGTAAACAACTAAAGAAAATTCAATTTCTTGTAAGATAACTAATGGAGAAAATTCACAAAATACAATGTAGTAGGGTTTAGAATCCACTAATTCTCACTTGCTATTAACATCTTGATTTACTAGGGATTGCAATTCCATATGTAATCAAAACTTGTTTTCACAATGAATTGACATAAACTCACCTACTCACGTGATGAAGTTTTGTGAAATTCATGAATTGTGGTTTAAAACAACCTCAATCCACCTAAGAGTACAACTATTTTCATGTCATACTACAAAGGTTTCATCTATCATATTTCCATTGTTATGTTGCAAGTTTAGTTGTCAACTAACAACTAGATAGTTTGTAGTTGGTGATCAATCAACCTACAAATGTTTAACCTTGATAGATGAACAAGTAAAATCAAGATATAGCAAGTTAAATTTCATTCAAGACATAGAATTAGTTTCATCTAACCCTAGTACAAGTATTTAGCTTAACATAGAATTCATAACTTCAAAGAACAAAACATCAAAGTAAAAATTCATAACAAGTAGTAAATGAAAAGACAAGGATAGAAATTGCTCATTTGGTGGATGAACAAGGCTCCATAGCTTCCATTTCCTCCTTGAAGATGAATTGGTACAAATGAAATCTCCAAGAGCTTCCTTACAAATATTGAATTTTCTACTAAAACTACAAGAAGATTTCTACCTATACTACACTATTTCTCTTAACATAACATCTCCTAACCTCACATATATAACCTCCCCTCCATATGTTAACCAAGGACCCCTATTTATAGAACATTGGGGTTCAAGTCCTTGTTAACAATTTCTTACAAATTTTGTCCTAATGGTGTAATATTTAGGGTTAGAATGGTCAAAAATATTTGTGTAGAATTTTCTTCAAAATTCCAGCCTAAAATTCTCTGGAAAACTCAAGAAATCAATTTTAAAATAACTCCAAGTTGCAAAAACCTGCCATTGACTCTCTCTTTGACCAACACATGTTGACTGGTCAGCCTGTCCAGGTGTCTGCTTAACATTGGTCCACGAATTTCACCTTGAAGATGGACGAATCAGCTCTTTTGCAAAACATGAAAGTTGTATCCCTTTGAGTTGGCTTTCCAGACCCATAAAGATCAGCATTATTTAAGGTCGAGCATGGAGATATGACCAGAATACCTAAGGACATGGTCAGAAGAGCTTCACAGCACAAATGTACTTCAGTAATTAGGATTTTTGGCCATGAAAACTTGACAACTGGATTTTGATGTCTTGATAAGAATTGTAGAGCATCCTCTTAGCTTCAAAATGACATAAGAAACATCTCAATCCAATATATATAGCTCAAGTTATTGATAAAATACCAAAATCTGTCATTATTTGCCAAACCCTAATTCTTAGGTAAAATAAACCTAATTGGAGGAAAATGATATTTTTGGAGCCAAATTCACTTAAATACATTAAAAACACACTAAAAATATATAATAAAGATATTATAACATAATTAAATTTGAGACTTGTCAGTCATCATCCATGACTAATACATCATTACTCTCATTAATGAGAAATTCATATCTCCCAGGAGCATAACGTGTTCTACTAGATCTACGAAGTTCTTGTGTATTTTGAGCTTTCGACTGCACCTTATCAACATATGGCATAAGCTCTTGTTCCAACTGTTGACTACTTTGTGGTTCTTGAATTTCTTCAAGTTCTACTTTACTCCCACTACTTCTTTCAAGAACAAGCTTTGTTTCCAGAAAGACAGTATGCCTTGACACAAACACCTTTTGCTCAAGGGGATAGTAGAAGTAGTATCCATGACTTTCTCTAGGATACCCCCCAAATAAACATTCATCAGACTTGGCTTCCAGTTTGTTTGACGTGTTCCACTTCACATAAGCAGAACAACCCCAAATTCTTATATGACTAAGACTTGGTTTCTTACCATACCAAATCTCATAAGGTGTGGCATCAACAGATTTAGATGGAATACGATTGAGTGTATGGGAGATGGCTTCTAAGGCATAACCCCAAAACAAACTGGGAAGAGATGCATGGCCCATCATGGATTACCATATCTAATAAAGTACGATTTTTCCTTTCAGACACACCGTTGAGTTGTGGTGTGTATGGAGGAGTCCATTGAGAAATAATCCCATTTTCTCCTAGATATTGTCGAAACTCTTGACTTAAGTATTCTCCACCTCGATCAAATCTGAGTGTTTTAATACTTTTGCCAAGTTGTTTCTCAACTTCAGCTCTAAAGACATTCAACTTTTCAAAGGCCTCGGATTTGTGTTTCATTAGATACACATAACCATATCTTGAATAGTCATCCATGAAAGTGATGAAGTAAGACAAACCACCTCTTGCTTGGATCGATATTAGGCCACATTCGTCGATATGTATAAGCCAAAAAAGATCACTAGAATGTTTATCTTTTTCAGTAAAAGGTGTCTTGGTTATCTTGCCAAGTAAACAAGATTTTCATGTCCCAAACAATTAATAATCGAATGAGTCTGAGTATCCATCTTTATGTAACTTGGATATGCGTTTCTCATTCATATGACCAAGTCTACAATGCCAAAGATATGAGTGATTCACAATATCTAATTTTAGTTTCTTGGTGTTCATATTGAGAATGGATTTTTCTTCATCTAGAATATATAAACCATTTATCAATGTACCAGTAGCATAATTAATACCATCACGTGAAAAAGAACAACTTTTATTCCTTCGTATGATGGTAAAACCTTCCAAATCTAACATAGAGATAGAAATGATGTTTTTAGTAAGTACAAGAACAAAACAACAGTTTCTTAATTCTAAATTAAGCCCAGTGGGCAAAGAGAGTACATAGGCTCTTATGGCTAATGTAGCAACTCTTGCTCCATTTCCCACGAGTAGCTCGACCTCTCCCTTTGCCAAGAATTTACTATCACTAAGACCCTGCATATTATTACAAATATGAGATCTAGATTCGGTATCTAATACCCATGAGTCTTGATTAGTAGATAAATTTATCTTAATCATAAACATACTAGAGGTTGAAGCTTTCCCAAGCTTCTTTGACTTTAGAGAATCAAGGTAGGCCTTGCAGTTTCTCTTCAATGCCCATCTTGTTCGCAATGGAAGCACGTGCACTTGGTTTTGTCCTTCTTAACCCCACACTTAGGCTAGTTTCTCTTTTTCTTGGACTTCTTAAGTCCAGAATTGGGCTTCTTTTTCTTGGAGCCCAAGACAAACATAACGGTGCCCTTCTCCCTGTTAAGATTGAGCTCAACAGTCTTGAGCATGTTCATTAATTCAGTCAACGTGCACTCAACTTTTTGCATGCTGAAGTGCGGGATGAATTGTGAATAGTTCTTACGGAGGGACTGAAGAATTAAGTCACTACTAAATTGATTATCAAAGACATGTCCCTAGATTATCTAATTTTTCAATTTGTCCGATCATCTTCAGTACATGGGAAGTCACTAAAGATCCCTCTACCATCTTGCACTGATAGAGCTCTCTTGTGGTTCGTACCTCTCAGTCTTAACTTGTGCGTCGAACATTTCTTTTAAATGCATAGATGTTGCTTTTGCAACGCTGGGGTCATAGAAGCTAACATGATGCATGTTGCTGTTAGTGTATGCCCTAAAATCAAGATGATTTAAGGCACTTTGTACTTTTTATGTTATATTATTCATGTTGCATTTTTCTTTATCATCTATATTTGTATTTTCGTGTTACTTTGTTTGTTTGATAAAGTCCTTAGAATATTGACTGTGTATTAGAGATTGTAAAGGTTACAATTATGAGACTCTAATACATAAAGTCATATTCTTAAATATCCCTAGTCATAGTATTAATAAGATTGGACATCATTAACGTGGATAGACTAGCACATACTTTGCCTTCTACTTATTGTAAGTGGTAGTTGATCTTATAGGACTATGGTGTGCGTGACACCTAAGTTGGTATGTGGATGCTTGTTGGGGAACAAGTTCATTGGATTGATCTACCAAGAGTTTTAACTATAGTGCCAATGGTTAAGCTCTTAATGGAAATGATGTAAGTGATCCTTTGACTTGAGATTACTATAGTATCTTGAGTGTGGATTGCTATACTTTGACTCTATTCCTCGGTGCTCGTAAAAAAGTAGTCCATAGGTAAGAGGTTGGGTATAGTTTGAAGCATGGAAGGATAGTGAGTAATCAATATAAGATTCACTACTCCTTAATAGGAGAGTATATTCCGCTATGGCCACTTGTTAGAAATAGTAAATCTTCTGCAGAAGTGATAGTATAACTTGGAAGTAGTTTCAAGGTTATACATCATGGAGAGTTATATTTCTGAAACAAGAAAATATAAATTAGTCATTAAAAGTATGCACTATACTTTTAGACTAATTGGGATATAGTATGGTGGAAGGATATTAATTACACAGTAACATTGTCATTGATGGATATGGTCTACCATATGACTTTTCTATTCACTTGGGTGGTCAGGATGCATTGCTAGATGCCACTCATGATCCATAAGTATGAATTAATTAATTGAAAATTAATAATAAATTAAAGTGTTTAATTTATCTAGCTAAATTAATGAGTTACAATTTATACTTATTGCCAACGAGAATGGAACCTAGTGGGTCACACACATAAAGAACAAAGTCTTTGGGTTAAAATGTAATTAAGATAAGTATGAGATACTTATGGGGTTAATTTATGAGATAAATTAAATTAAAAACTTGTTTATAAATATTCTAAGTCATTGTAGGAAATTAGTTTCCTAAAAGAAATAAAGTAACTAATTGGTTTCCTTATGGAATAGAATTCCTAAAGGAAGAGGTTTAGCTTAAAGTAAGTTACCTAAACCCTTTTGGTTTCTAATTAGCTTTATTTCCTAAAAGACTAGATTATTACCTCTATAAATATGTCCATGCTTTGACTTTTGAAGAATTATTGAAACACAAAAGGAAAATCTAGTGAGAGAAAAGCAAGAGAAAAAATGCCACCCACTTTCTCTCTCTAAGTGGCAATTTTCCCTCTCCCTCTTCTTCCTAATTGTTAGGCTTTTCTTCTTCTTGTGTTCTTGATTGATTCAAGGGAGCTAGCACTCAAAAGTCAAAGCAAGCAAGCCTTCAAGGTTCTCAAAGAAATTGTTTCGTGTGGATATCATTAGAGGCTCGATGTTTGGAGGGCTTTTGTTGGTAGAACTAACATCATCTTCAAAAGATCTTTGCCTAATAGCATAGAAATCTTATGTGCTTGAGGTAATCTTCATGCAAACCCTTTATAATCATATAGATATATCAAAGAGATCCATGGTTAAGGTAATAAAATTTTAATTTTTTCACTGCATTACTCGTGTTATTACCTTACAGTAGTATCAGAGGCCTCCTTTTGATTATATAGACATGATTTATGTTTATTTAATTGTCATAATTATGGATGGTTTGTTCTTCGTAAAACTTGCCTCAAAATTGTTGCAGAAAAATCAATAGTTTGATTTTAAGATAAGTTCTTAATTGTTTAAAAGGTGTTTCAAATAATTAAGATGGGTTCTTAAGGTTGTTTTTATGGTTTCTAAAATTATTTTTCGTGCTAAAAGGGTTCTAACATGTTTTGATCAAAAGAGTTTTGAAAAACACAAAAAATCGTCAAAAACATTTTTCAGAAAATAGAATGATCTGCGTATTCACGATGGCTATCTGTGCGCGGATAGTGTCACGAATATGAGATCATCTTTTTCAGTTCTTTTCTGCAAGGACAACCGCGTTGCGACTATGCCTCACGGGTAAGTATTTTTGCGTAACTGTGCGAGCCCAGTTGCGTCGCAACTAGACTCACGGGTAGCAGGGCAGAAAGTTTTGTGTATCAGCGATGGGATTCCCATGCGCGGGTACCCTTGTGGATACGTGAACAGTACCTTGGCAAAAAATGTAAAATTTTTTGGAAAACATAATTTTTGGCAATTTCTTCAAGACAAATACTTTCCAATTTTAATTGTTAATTTTTGGAAAGTTAAAATTTGGAAACCTACGCCTTCTATAGCATTATTTTTGAGACAAATAAATTCAAGAGTATTAATCTAATTTAATTAGACCGTGTGATTTATGACTAGAATTAAATAAAGGAATTTATTTAATTGTTAAATAGTATGATGGCATGGTGGATGATTATGGACTAGACCAATGTGATTGAATGGTTATTATTTCTTTATAGTTGGCTTGTATTGGTTTTATAAATAGGGACTGCGTGACTTGCCTTCTCTATTATTCTGATGTAATTCTCTTCTCTCCTAAGCTCCCCTCGAATGCAACTCGAAGTTTCTTGATCAATACTTGTAATGTACATAGTACAGGTTAAGAATAGGTTTATTTTTAAATTTTTTAGATTAGAATTACATATGTAATGTACAAGAAGACAGAGATGGCACCAAGGAGCGACCAAGGAAGCACATCAAGGGGTTGAAACGTCTCCTAGTGTAAGGTAATAGCATAGATAACGCAGCGGAAAAATAAAAATTTATTACCTTAACTATGGATCTCTTTGACATATCTATATGATTATCAAGGGGGTTTGCATGAAGATTGCCTTAAGCATAGAAGATTTCTATGCTTCTAGGCAAAGATCCTTCGAAGAAGATGTTAGAACTACCACGAAAAGCCCTCCAAGCGTAGAGCCTCTAACGATATCCACACGAACAACGTCTTTGGGAACCTTGTAGGCTTGCTTGCTTTGACTTTTGAGTGCTAGCTCCCTTGAATTATTTAAGAACACAAGAAGAAGAAAAACCTAACAATTAGAAGAGAGAGAGAGAGAGAGACGCCTAGAGAGAGAAAGTGGTGTGCCTCTTTCTTCAATTTTTCTCTCACTAGTTTTCTTTTGTGTTGCAATAATAATTCAAGAGTCAAAGCATGAACCTATTTATAGAGAAAGTATTCTAGTCTTTTAGGAAATAAAGGCTAATTGGAAACCAAGTTTAAGCTAAACCTTTCTCCTTTAGGAAATTCTATTCCATAAGGAAACCTAATTAGTTACTTTATTTCTTTTTAGGAAACTAACTTTCCTAGCAAGACTTAGAATATTTATAAATAAGTCCTTTAAGTTAATTTATTCTCATAAATTAACCCCATAAGTATCTCATACTTATCTTAATTACATTTTAACCCAAAGATTTTGTTCTTTATGTGTGTGACCCATTAGGTTCCATTCACCTTGGCAATAAGTATAAATTAAACTCATTAATTAATTAATTAAGAGCTAGATAAATTAAACACTTTAATTTATCATTAATTCACTAATTAATTAATTCGTACTTATAGATCATGAGTGGCGTCTAGCAATGCATCATGACCACCCAAGTGAATAGGAAAGTCATATGGTAGACCATACCCTATCAATGACAATGTTACCGTGTAATTAATATCCTTTCACCACACTATATCCCAATTAGTCTAAAAGTATAGTGCATACTATTTAAATGACTAATTTATATTTTTCTTGTTCCGAGAAATATAACTCTCCATGATGTATAACCTTGAAACTACTTTCAAGTTATACTATCACTTCTGCAGAAGATTTGTGAGTTAATATTTCCAACAAGTGGCCATAAAGGGATATACTCTCCTATTAAGGAGTGGTGAATCCTATATTGATTACTCACTATCTTTCCATGCTTCAAACTATACCCAATCTCTATCCTATAGGCTACCCATTTACGGGCATCGAGGAATAGAGTCAAAGTATAGCAATCCACACTCAAGATACTATGGTAATCTCAAGTCAAAGGATCACTTACACCATTGCCATTGAGAGTTCAACCATTGGCACTATAGTTGAAACTCTTGGCAGATCAATCCCATGAACTTGTTTTGAAACAAGCATCCACATACTAGCTTAAGTGTCACGCACACCATAGTTAATGAGATCAACTACTACTTACCATAAGTAGAGGCAAAGTGTGTGCTAGTCTATCTGCATTAATGATGTCCAATCTCATTAATACTATGACTAGGGATATTTAAGAATATGGCTTTATGTATTTGAGTTTCATAATTGTAACCCTTACAATCTCTAATACATAGTCAATATTCTAAGGACTTTATCAATCAAACAAGTAACATAGAAATACAAGTATCGATGATAAAGAAAAATACCACATGGATAAATTGTTAGTGTATGCCCTAAAACCAAGATGGTTTAAGGTGTTTTATATGTTATATTTATCAATGTGGTATTTTCCTTTATCATCTATACTTGTATTTCCATGTTACTTGTTTGATTGATAAAGTCCTTAGAATATTGACTGTGTATTAGAGATTGTAAGGGTTACAATTATGAGACTCTAATACATAAAGTCATATTCTTAAATATCCTTAGTCATAGTATTAATGAGATTGGACATCATTTATACGGATAGACTAGTACATACTTTGCCTCTACTTATGGTAAGTAGTAGTTGATCTCATTGACTATGGTGTGCGTGACACTTAAGGTAGTATGTGGATGCTTGTTTGAGAACAAGTTCATTGAATTGATACGCCAAGAGTTTTCAACTATAGTGCCAATGGTTGAACTCTTAATGGCAATGGTGTAAGTGATCCTTTGACTTGAGATTACCATAGTATCTTGAGTGTGGATTGCTATACTTTGACTCTATTCCTCGGTGCCCGTAAAAGGGTAGCCTCATAGGTTAGAGATTGGGTATAGTTTGAAGCATGGAAAGATAGTGAGTAATCAATATAGGATTCACCACTCCTTAATAGGAGAGTATATCCCTTTATGGCCACTTGTTGGAAATATTAACTCATAAATCTTCTGCAGAAGTGATAGTATAACTTGGAAGTAGTTTCAAGGTTATACATCATGGAGAGTTATATTTCTGGAACAAGAAAATATAAATTAGTCATTTAAAAGTATGCACTATACTTTTAGACTAATTGGGATATAGTGTGGTGAAAGGATATTAATTACACTGATAACATTGTCATTGAAGGGTATGGTCTACCATATGACTTTTCTATTCACTTGGGTGGTCATGATGCATTGCTAGACGCCACTCATGATCTATAAGTATGAATTGATTAATTAGTGAATTAATGATAAATTAAAAGTGTTTAATTTATCTAGCTCAATTAATGAGTTATAATTTATACTTATTGCCAACGTGAATGGAACCTAATGGGTCACACACATAAAGAACAAAATCTTTGGGTTAAAATGTAATTAAGATAAGTATGAGATACTTATGGGGTTAATTTATGAGATAAATTAACTTAAAGGACTTATTTATAAATATTCTAAGTCTTGCAGGAAATTAGTTTCCTAAAAGAAATAAAGTAACTAATTGGTTTCCTTATGGAATAGATTTCCTAAAGGAGAAGGATTAGCTTAAAGTAAGTTACCTAAACCTTCTTAGGTTTCCTAATTAGCTTTATTTCCTAAAAGACTAGAATACTTCCTCTATAAATAGGTTTATGCTTTGACTCTTGAATTATTATTGCAACACAAAAGAAAACTAGTGAGAGAAAATAGAAGAAAGAAAAGGCACGCCTCTTTCTCTCTCTAGGCGTCTCTCTCTCTCTCTCCTAAGGGTTAGGTTTTTCTTCTTCTTGTGTTCTTAATAATTCAAGGGAGCTAGCACTCAAAAGTCAAAGCAAGCAAGCCTACAAGGTTCCCAAAGAAGTTGTTCGTGTGGATATCGTTAGAGGCTCTACGCTTGGAGGGCTTTTCGTGGTAGATCTAACATCTTCTTCGAAGGATCTTTGCCTAGAAGCATAGAAATCTTCTGTGCTTAAGGTAATCTTCATGCAAACTCCCTTGTTAATCATATAGATATGTCAAAGAGATCCATGGTTAAAGTAATAAATTTTTATTTTTCCGCTGCGTTACCTATGCTATTACCTTTACATAAATATAACTTAAATCAGTGTAAATACAAAACACCTTAAACCTATATTGGTTTTAGGTCATACACTAATAAACTCCCTACTTTCACTAAAACCAATCACTCATTTGTTTTAGGCCAAAAGCATTTATATGAGCATCATGCTTTTCCTGGGACAAGGCCTTAGTGAGATGATCAGCTATATTGTCATCAGTGGGAACCTTTTCTATCTTTACATCTTTCCTACCAACTATTTCCCTAATAAGATGGTAGCGCCTAAGTACGTGTTTGGATCATTGATGTGACCTCGGTTCCTTTGCTTGGGCGATGGCACCATTGTTGTCACAATACAAAGGTATAGGATCAACAATGGAAAGAACCACTCCTAGTTCGGTAACGAACTTCTTGATCCAAATAGCCTCTTTTGCAGCTTCAGAAGCAGTAATGTACTCAACTTCAGTTGTAGAATCAGCGATAGTTTCTTGCTTCGAACTCTTCCAGCTCACAGCACCACCATTTAACGTGAATATAAATCTAGATTGCAACTTGCTATCATCCTTGTCTGACGGAAAACTCACATTTGTTCTTCTTAAGTACTTAGCATCTTGTCTATGTATGTCGATTGACTGAGACCAAGCAACCTCTTGGATCTATCTCTATAGATCCTAATTCCCAGAATATAGGTTGCCTCTCCTAAATCTTTCATGGAAAAACTCTTGGACAGCCATACCTTTACGGTTTGTAGTAAAGGTATGTCGTTTCCCATCAACAATATGTCATCCACATAAAGTATTAAGAAAACGACAGCGCTCCCACTCACCTTCTTGTATACACAAGGACTCGTCTTCATTCTTAAGAAAACCAAACTCTTTGATTGTCTCATCAAAACGAATGTTCCAACTCCTTGAAGCTTGCTTGAGTCCATAAATAGACTTTTGTAGCTTGCATACCTTATGACTATCAATGGAGTCAAAACCCTCAGGTTGTGTCATGTACACATCCTCTTGCAAATTCCCGTTAAGGAATGCAGTCTTGACATCCATTTGCCAAATCTCATAGTCATAATAAGCAGCTATGGCAAGCAAAATCCTTATAGATTTAAGCATAGCTACCGGCGAAAAAGTTTCTTCAAAGTCAATTCCTTGCCTTTGTTTATAACCTTTTGCCACTAACCTTGCTTTATAGGTAACAATATTACCATCCATGTCAGTCTTTCTTTTAAAGACCCACTTGCACCCTATGGGTTTTATTCCTTCAGGTGGCTCGACCAAGGTCCATACCTTGTTCTCGTACATGGAATCCATTTCGGATTTCATGGCTTCGCGCCATTTCAAAGAGTCTACATTAGACATAGCTTCTTCGTAGCTAGTAGGGTCATCATCATCTATGACCAACACATCATTGCTCTCACTAATGAGAAATCCATATCTCTCAGGAGCATAACGTGTTCTACTAGATCTTCGAAGTTCTTGTGTAACTTGAGCTTCCGACTGCGCCTCATCAATCATGTGGCATAAGCTCTTGTTCCAACTTGTTGACTACTTTGTGGTTCTTGAATTTCTTCAAGTTCTACTTTGCTCCCACTACTTCTTTCAAGAATAAACAATTTTTCTAGAAAAGTAGCATGTCTTGAAACAAACACCTTTTGTTCAAGGGGATTGTAGAAGTAGTATCCACGACTCTCTCTAGGATACCCCACAAACAAGCATTTGTCAGACTTAGCCTCTAGCTTGTCTGACATGTTTCGCTTCACATAAGCAGAACAACCCCAAATCTTTAAATGATTAAGATTTGGTTTCTTACCATACCAAATCTCATAAGGTGTGGTATCAACAGATTTTGATGGAACACGGTTGAGTATATAGGAGGCGGAATCTAAGGCATATCCCCAAAACGAACTAGGAAGTGATGCATGGCCCATCATTGAACGTACCATATCTAATAAAGTACGATTTCTCCTTTCAGACACACCATTTAGTTGTGGCGTGTATGGAGGAGTCCATTGAGGAATAATCCCATTTTCCTCTAGATATAGTTGGAACTCTTGACTTAAGTATTCTCCACCTCGATCAGATCTAAGTGTTTTGATACTCTTGCCAAGTTGTTTCTCAACTTCAACTTTAAAGACTTTGAACTTTTCAAAGGCCTCGGATTTGTGCTTCATTAGAAACACATAACCATATCTAGAATGGTCATCCGTGAAAGTGATGAAGTAGGAGAAACCACCTCTAGCATGGATCGACATTGGGCCACAAACATCAGTATGTATAAGCCCAAGAAGATCACTAGCACGTTCACCCTTTCCAGAAAAAGGTGTCTTGGTCATCTTACCAAGTAAACAAGATTCGCATGTCCCAAATGATTCATAATCAAATGAGTCCAAGTATCCATTTTTATGTAACTTGGATATGCGTTTCTCATTTACATGACCAAGTCTACAATGCCAAAGGTATGTTTGGTTAACAATATCTAATTTTTGTTTCTTGGTGTTTATGTTGAGAATGGACTTTTGTTCATCTAGAATATATAAACCATTAATTAATGTACCAGTACCATAAGTAATACCATCACGTGAAAAAGAACAACTTTTATTCCTTTGAATGATGGTAAAACCATCCAAATCTAACAATGAGATAGAAATGATGTTCTTTGTAAGTACGGGAACAAAATAACAGTTTCTCAATTCTAAAATAAGCCCAGTGGGCAAAGAGAGTACATAGGTTCCTACGGCTAATGCAGCAACTCTTGCTCCATTCCCTACGCGTAGCTCGACCTCTCCCTTTGCCAAGAATCTACTATCTTTAAGACCCTGCATATTATTACAAATATGAGATCCAGATCCGGTATCTAATACCCATGAGTCTTGGTTAGTAGACAAATTAATCTCAATCATAAACATACCAGAGGTTGAAGCTTCACCAAGCTTCTTTGACTTCAGAGAGTCAAGGTAGGCCTTGCAATTCCTCTTCCAATGCCCATCTTGTCCGCAATGGAAGCATGTGCCCTTGGGTTTGTCCTTCTTAACCCCACCCTTAGGCTTGGTTCTCTTCTTCTTGGACTTCTTAAGCCCAGAATTGGGCTTCTTTTTCTTGGAGCCCGAGACAAGCATAACGGTGCCCTTCTCCTTCTTAAGATTAGGCTCAGCAGTCTTGAGCATGTTCATCAATTCAGTCAACGTGCACTCAACTTTTCGCATGTTGAAGTGCAGGATGAATTGTGAATAGCTCTCAGGGAGGGACTGAAGAATTAAGTCAATACTTAACTCATTGTCAGAAACGTGTCCCAGATCAGCTAATTTTTCAATTAGCCCAATCATCTTCAGTACATGGGTAGTCACTGAAGATCCCTCTGCCATCTTGCATTGATAAAGCTCCCTTGAGGTCTCATACCTCTCAGTCCTAGCTTGTGCATCGAACATTTCTTTTAAGTGCACAATCATGGACGGAGCATCCATCTTAAGATGTTGCTTTTGCAATGCAGGGGACATAGCAGCTAACATGATACATGTTGCAGCATCATTGTCGGCTTTGTGCATCTCATATGCATCTATGTCCTCTTGTGATGCAGTAGCGGGTGGAGGAGGGGGCATGGGTTTATCGAGGACATACTCAATTTTTTCATGTTTGAGAACAATTCTCAAATTGATATTCCAGTCCTCAAAGTTGGTTTCATTGAGTTTGTTGTCAAGAATCGGTCGCAAATTCACGTTAGACATTCTACAAAAAGTAAAGACAGAAAATAAGTATTTGTTTTATGTTATATGCAAACCAAAAATGTGGATTCGTGAATTTATTTGGTTTGCTCCCACTATTTTACTTCAAATCAATAACCCTCAATATTGATTCGGAAATCCGTTGGAGATTTCTAGTGGGCTAGGATCCCATCTAATTAGCTTTGGGTTTGACGGAGGCCAATGCCCCAAAGATAAATTCGATTAGGTAGATAACTATTTATCAATCACAACCCTTGTGACTCCTAGATAGTTGGGTATCAACTCTTTGAAATTTACATCTTATGTATTACCCAACATTGCCTCAAAAATATCATAACATTGACGGAGGCCAAACTCGTTATGTAATTTTTGTTAAGTCAAACCCATTATTCAGAGATCATATCTCATAACAAAAACATATTCCGAGTAAGGTGACCTTGACGGAGGCCAACGTGTCAACCTTAATAGGAACTCTTCGTTTTTGTTATAATAATGGAAGGCAACTTAAGTAGATGACCTAATATTTGATATTGAGGGATTTTAGTTTAAATATTAATGTCTCATCATATTATGCAATTAAAATATATCAATCATATAAAATAAAAGCATAATAAACGTGGATGATTATGGACTTTAACTAGTAATATTTCCTTCGAGCCTTGAAGAAAATATTTGGTTAAAATTCCTAGGGGACGTTTCAACTCCTTGATGCGCCTCCTTGGTTACTCCTTGGTACCACCTCCATCTTCTTGTACATTACATATGTAATTCTAGTCTAAACAATTTAAATAAACCTATTCCTAACCTATACTTTGTACATTACAAGTATTGATCAAGAAACCTCGAGTTACATTCGAGGGGAGTTTAGATGAGAAGAGAATTACATCAGAAAATAGAGAGGGAAGGACACGCAGGCCCTATTTATAAAACCAATACAAGCCAACCATAAAAGAAGTAATAACCATTCAATCGCATTGGTCTAGTCCATAATCATCCACCATGCCATCATACTATTTAACAATTAAATAAATTGATTTATTTAATTCTAGTCATAAATCATATGGTCTAAATAGTATAGATTAATGCTCTTGAAATTTATTTGTCTCAAAAATATAGTTATAGAAGGTATAGGTTTCCAAATTTTAACTTTCCAAATCTTAACAATTAAAATTGGAAAGTGTTTTATTTGAGAAATTATCAAAATTCGCGTTCTTTCAAAAATAGGAAAAATCCCGCTAGGTTTCTGCCTACAAACCGCGCGACAAAACGTGCGCGGGTTCATCCGCGGTTTGTAACCCGCGCGACAAACCGTGCGCGGTTTCATCCGCGGTTTGTGGACAGAAGTTACGGGATTTTGACCGCGGGTCAAAACGCGCGCGAGTTTTCGCGCGGTTTGTGTCCAGAAAATACGATCTTTGAAATTCTTTGGCGTTTTTCAAAACTCTTTTGAATCAAAACATGTTAAAACCCTTTTAGCATGTAAAAAACAATTTAGAAACCATAAAAACAACCTTAAGAACTTATCTTAATTATTTAAAACACCTTTTAAACAATCAAGAACTTTTCTTAAAAATCAAACTCTTGATTTTTCTATAATGCTTTTGAGACAAATTTCATCAAGAACAAACCATCCATATTTGTGACAATTAAATAAACACAAATCATATAGATATAATCAAAGAAGGCTCTGATACCACTGTAAGGTAATAGCATAGGTAACGCAGCGGAAAAATAAAAATTTATTACCTTAACCATGGATCTCTTTGACATATCTATATGATTAACAAGGGGGTTTGCATGAAGATTACCTTAAGCACAGAAGATTTCTATGCTTCTAGGCAAAGATCCTTCGAAGAAGATGTTAGATCTACCACGAAAAGCCCTCCAAGCGTAGAGCCTCTAACGATATCCACACGAACAACTTCTTTGGGAACCTTGTAGGCTTGCTTGCTTTGACTTTTGAGTGCTAGCTCCCTTGAATTATTAAGAACACAAGAAGAAGAAAAACCTAACCCTTAGGAGAGAGAGAGAGAGACGCCTAGAGAGAGAGAGAGAGGCGTGCCTTTTCTTTCTTCTATTTTCTCTCACTAGTTTTCTTTTTGTGTAGCAATAATAATTCAAGAGTCAAAGCATGAACCTATTTATAGAGGAAGTATTCTAGTCTTTTAGGAAATAAAGCTAATTAGAAACCAAGAAGGTTTAGGCAACTTACTTTAAGCTAATCCTTCTCCTTTAGGAAATCTATTCCATAAGGAAACCAATTAGTTACTTTATTTCTTTTAGGAAACTAATTTCCTGCAAGACTTAGAATATTTATAAATAAGTCCTTTAAGTTAATTTATCTCATAAATTAACCCCATAAGTATCTCATACTTATCTTAATTACATTTTAACCCAAAGATTTTGTTCTTTATGTGTGTGACCCATTAGGTTCCATTCACGTTGGCAATAAGTATAAATTATAACTCATTAATTGAGCTAGATAAATTAAACACTTTTAATTTATCATTAATTCACTAATTAATCAATTCATACTTATAGATCATGAGTGGCGTCTAGCAATGCATCATGACCACCCAAGTGAATAGGAAAGTCATATGGTAGACCATACCCTTCAATGACAATGTTACCGTGTAATTAATATCCTTTCACCACACTATATCCCAATTAGTCTAAAAGTATAGTGCATACTTTTAAATGACTAATTTATATTTTCTTGTTCCAGAAATATAACTCTCCATGATGTATAACCTTGAAACTACTTCCAAGTTATACTATCACTTCTGCAGAAGATTTATGAGTTAATATTTCCAACAAGTGGCCATTAAAGGGATATACTCTCCTATTAAGGAGTGGTGAATCCTATATTGATTACTCACTATCTTTCCATGCTTCAAACTATACCCAATCTCTAACCTATGAGCTACCCTTTTACGGGCACCGAGGAATAGAGTCAAAGTATAGCAATCCACACTCAAGATACTATGGTAATCTCAAGTCAAAGGATCACTTACACCATTGCCATTAAGAGTTCAACTATTGGCACTATAGTTGAAACTCTTGGCGGATCAATCCAATGAACTTGTTCTCAAACAAGCATCCACATACTAGCTTAAGTGTCACGCACACCATAGTCAATGAGATCAACTACTACTTACCATAAGTAGAGGCAAAGTATGTGCTAGTCTATCCGTATTAATGATGTCCAATCTCATTAATACTATGACTAGGGATATTTAAGAATATGACTTTATGTATTAGTAGTCTCATAATTGTAACCCTTACAATCTCTAATACACAGTCAATATTCTAAGGACTTTATCAATCAAACAAGTAACATGGAAATACAAGTATAGATGATAAAGAAAAATACCACATGGATAAATATAACATATAAAACACCTTAAACCATCTTGGTTTTAGGGCATACACTAACAGTACTGGCACTTGGGGAATAAAGTCTATTCTTTAGATACTTCTTCAAATCATGAAACTAGGGAAGATCATTAGGCTCCTGCTCAATGTGTAGACAGTGGGCTGGTTCCTCTTGAATCTTGATGGAGATGAGTTCGATCATTGTATTATAAGGGTGACAGATCATGGAAGACAAGGTTGCTAAGGCATCCGCGAAGACATATTGGGTGCACAAAATATAGGTAAATTCCAAGTTTCTAAATTGTCTGGTAAGGGTGAGCAGGCAACAATTATACAAAATGATCTTAGAATACTGAGTTATTCACTTTCTTAATGTTTGATGAACTAACTGTAAGGTAATAAGGGGAGTAACGCAGCGAAAATTTAAAAATTTATTACCTTAGCCATGGATCTCTTTGATATAATCTATACGATTAAAGGGTGTTTAGCACAAATACCTCAAGCATAGAAGGTTTCTATGCTTCAAAGGGCAAGATCCTATTCGATGAAGGTGTTGATCTACCACGAAAAGCCCTCCAAGTGTCGAGCCTCCAACGGTATCCACACGAACATGATCTTTAGGAACCTTTGGGCTTGCTTGCCTTGCCTTTTGAGTGCTAGCTCCCTTGAATGATTCATGAAGAACACAAGAAGAAGAAAGAAGTTGAAACCCTAACAATTAGGGAAGGAGGTGTGGCGTTTTACTTGGAGAGAAAAACGCCACCAAGCTCTCAATTTTTCTCTCTCTAAATTTTTGTGTTATGTTTCATCAATCTTCCAAGAGTCAAGGCATGGACTTATTTATAGATGTAGTATCCTAGTCTTTAAGGAAACAAGAGCAATTGGAAACCAAGAAGGTTTAGGAAGCTTACCTTAAGCTAATCCTATTCCTTTAGGAAACCAATTCCAAAAGGAAACCAAATAGCTTCTTAATTCCTTTTAGGAAACTAATTTCCATCAAGACTTAGAATATTTATAATTAAGTCCTTTAAGTTAATTTATCACATAAATTAACCCCATAAGTATCTTATACTTATCTTAATAACAATTTAACCCAAAGACCATGTTCTTATTGTGTGTGACCCATTAGGTTCCATTCACGTTGGCAATAAGTACAAATTATAACTCATTAATTAATTAATTAAGAGTCAGATAAATTAACACTTTAATTTATCATTAATTCACTAATTAATTAATTTGCACTTATAGATCATGAGTGGCGTCTAGCAATGCATCATGACCACCCAAGTGAATAGGAAAGTCATATGGTAGACTACACCTATCAATGACAATGTTACCGTGTAATTAATATCCTTTCACCACACTATATCCCAATTAGTCTAAGAGTGTAGTGCGCACTCTTTAAATGACTAATTAATGATTTCTTGTTCCCGAAATATAACTTTCCATAAAAGTATAACCTTGAAACTCTTTCAAGTCATACTTTCACTTTTGCGCAAAAGATTCTTTAAGTTATATTTCAACAAGTGGCCAATCCGGGATATACTCTCCTATAATAAGGAGTGGTGAATCCTATATTGATTACTCACTATCCTTCCATGCTTCATACTATACCCAATCTCTACCATATGGGCTACTCTTTTACGAGCACCGAGCAATAGAGTCAAAGCATAGCAATCCACACTCAAGATACCATGGTAATCTCAAGTCTAAGGATCACTTACACTATTGCCATTAAGAGTATAATTCATTAGCACTATGAATAGTAACTCTTGGCGGATCAATCCAATGAACTTGTTCTCTAACAAGCATCCACATACCAGCTTAGGTGTCACACGCCATAGTTGACGAGATCAACTACTACTTACCATAAGTAGAGGCAAAGTATGTGCTAGTCTTCCCATATTAATGATGTCCAATCTCATTAATACTACGACTAGGGATATTTAAGAATATAACTTAATGTGTAATAAGAGTCTCATCATTGTAACTCTTACAATCTCTTATACACAGTTAATATTCTATGGACTTTATCAAATAAACAAGTAATATAACAAGTATTAAATGACAAAGAAAATGCCACATATATAAGTATAACACGAAATAAGCGTAATAAAAATCCCAAAAACCAACTTGGTTTTAGGGCATACACTAACACTAACAGGCCAGAATCACTGAATATTGCTAGCTCTCTAATATCCAATATCTAGCGCCATTTTCAAACCCAAAATGCAAGCTTCATATTCAGCCATGTTGTTAGTGTAGTCAAACTTCAACTTATCCATAGTAGGATAATGTTTTCCATCGGGTGATACCAGAATTGTGCCTATTCTTGCTCCGAACGAATTTGAGGCACCATCAAAGAATAACCTCCGTCTCGAAAAGTCTCAGTTCATATCATCATCCCCTTCTACAAACAATATTTCTTTATTTGAAAAATCAGTGTGTAAAGGTGCATAATCATCTTCCAGGGGATTTCCTATCAGATGATTTGCAATGGCTTGACCCTTGACTACCTTCGAGTCATGAACACAATATCAAACTAACTGAGAATCATTTCCATTTAGCCATGGGTCTAATAGGCATTGGTTTCTCAAGTAAGTATCCTAAATATCTGATCGGGATATAAGGTGGTAGTGTGATCAAGAAGATAATGCCTGAGCTTCTGAGCAACCCACGCTAACGCACAGCACAATCTTTCCAAGAATGAATAGTTTACCTCACAAGCAGTAAATTTCTTGCTCAAATAATAGATGGCCTGCTGTTTTTTGCCTGAATCATCATGTTGACCCATAACACAACCCATCGCTCCATCAAGAGTTGAGAAACACATGACAAGTGGTTGACCTGGCTTTAGTGGCACTAAGACGGGAGGGTTCAACAGATAATCCTTAATCTTATCACGCTGACAATCCCCATTCCAGTCTATTAGGGCATTCTTTCTTAGTAACTTAAATAGTGGCTTACAAGTGAGGATCAACTGAGCGATGAATCTACCGATGAAATTAATCTTTCCCAATAAACTTTTCACATCTTTTTGTGTCTTTGGAATTGGCATTTCCTATGTAGCCTTTATCTTTGTGAGATCTATCTCAATATCTTTCTTGCTAACAATGAAGCCCAATAACTTGCCAGTAGGAGACTTGAAAGCATATTTTGCAAGATTCAATCTCAGGTTATATTTTCTTAACCTTTCAAACAGTTTCCTCAAATCCATCAAATGATCCTCGAATCTATTAGACTTGAATATGAAGTCATCCACATAAACTTCTATCACCTTATGAACCATGTCATGGAATAATGTTGTCATAGTCCTTTGATAGGTAGTTCCTACGTTCTTTAGTCCAAAAGGCATAACTTTGTAGTAGAAAGTTCCCCATGGAGTAATGAATGCTGTCTTTTCCCTATCTTCTTCTACTACCAGGAGCTGATGGTATCTGGCAAAACAATCAATGAATGAATCCATTTCATGTCCCACTGTGTTGTCCAATAGAATGTGAATATTGGGCAAAGGAAAATCATCTTTGGACTGGTGGTAAGTAATAAATATACTCATTTTAATATAGTATTTTATATATGATTTTAGTATGTTTTTTATATTTTTAATATTAAAATGGCTCAATTTCATTACTTTTCATCAAATAAAGGATTGCTCTAAAACTAAGGCGGTGTTTGGTTTAGGGGAATCAAGGAGGGGAATGGGTATCACAAGTAATGATACCCATTGTTGATGTTTGTTAAACAACTATCACTATCATTCAATGGGAATGATAGTGATTAATTGGGGTGTTAATGATTCCCCCCAAAATACTAGTCTATCAAACCCATTAACCCTTATTATTAAGGGCAAAAACACACCCATTAAAAAATATATATCTTTTGAGTTACCCACTCTCAATACTCTCTCTCTCTCTCTCGTCTTTTGATTTTGAATATTTTTTATTAGTACTTTATAAATTTTTTTACAAAAATTCTTTTTAATAATTTTTTATAAAAATTGTTTTTAATAATTTTTTTTACATTCAATAATTTTATAAAAAATTGTATTGAAAATCAAAGATATATAATACTCTCTGTTAATATAATAAAAATGACTTTTTTTTAAGATTATCATTTCTATAAAACTCAAATTAGAGCATGACTATATTTAAAATTTAAGAAATCTTTTTAAATTTTTTTCAAATATACAAAATAAGAAATCTAAAAAATATGTATATCATAAATAAAAATTTTAAAATTTACTTGAAAGTCATTTCAGTATACCAAACAAATATTCTTATAATGATCCCCTTCAATATACCAAACAAATATTCTTATAATGATACCCATTCCATTATTAAACCAAACATGTTGGGGGGAATCATCAAAACCCATACTCATAGTAGGGTTAATGATACCCATAGTGATAGTGATTGAGGAATTTGAACCAAACGCCTCCTAAGTTTTTTTAGTCCAAAAATTAGGATTTTGAGGTAGAAATATTATTTTGAGCAAATTAATGCCCAAGTTTATTTGATTTTGTAAAAAAATGATGATTAAACACAATTTGGATCAATTGAAGCTCAAGCAGTATCAAAATTTCAAAGTAGATTCAAGTTGTACTATTTTTATCATTTAAGTTTGGAATTTTCAGCAAATATTTTGTTCACCAAATTCTACTGAGGCAACTATGATTCACTTGTGAAAAAATGTCTCAAGGGCATTAAAGGAATAACTAAAATTTAAAAAGGGCAAAAATTAAAAATAGAGAGTGATCCGCGGGTTGTCACCCACGGATCCCACTCAGCGGATCAACACCAACTTGCAGATTTCGGCTCTCGTCAAGTTGCATCTTGTTCATACTACTTTTCCAGATAATTTCAATGTCCAACTGCACTTTAGGATGTCCTAAGAAGAAAACACAAAGCTCAAGGAAGACTTTTTCAAGATTTAGAATCAAATTTCATCATTATGTCTCCAACTTGGACAAGGACTTAAGGCTAGGGTTTTTCCTATAAATAGAAGTCCCTGTACAAGCTTAGATATGCTTGGTTTTGTGCTTGAAAGAGTATAAACCATAGCTTGGTAGGAGGAGCACTCCTTGTACATATTAGTTAGTTAGTTTTCTTCCTTAGTTTTGTAGTAGGAAATTTCATCTTCTTGTACAAAACCTTGAAGAAACTTGTACTCAACATATTTGATGGAATGAAGAAGCATTGGAGCCATGTTCCACCATATATTGAGCATTTCTTACCTTACTCTTTCTAGTTTCATTCTTGCATATTGTTTGCTTTCCTTTATGTGCTTAATATTACCTTAACCATGCTGAACTAAGTTGATTTCAACTAGGTTTAGGATGAAGCTCTAATGTGTTTGAATTGGTTTATGATTTAGTTATTCTTGTTTATTCATTTACTTGGTATTTAACACTTGCTGTTGATTAGCTACCAACTTCAAGTCATCTAGTTGTTATCTGACAAAGAAACTTGCACTTAACAATGGAAAGAGTAAATGGAACTTGTGTTGAATCTCACAAGAGTAGTGATTCACATAGGTGGATTAAGGTTTAAAGCCACAATTTATGAGTTTAATGAACTAATGCATGCTAGATTTTACCACGAAAGTAGGAAAGCTCATGTATTGGTAGTCTTCCATTCATAGAGAGATCTAGTTTGAAGTAAAAATGGAATTGAATCCTAAACTTGAATAAAGTCACTATGGCCATAAGCTTAACTTGCATATAAAGTGGATTCTTAAGCCTAGTCAACTTTGTTTAACTAGTTTTTTCATTGTTTGTTTACTTGAAATTGATTTTCCTACCATTTCATCACCTTCTAAGTTTGATTGTTTAGATAATAAAGCAAGTTAGTAGCTTTGGTAGTTGCTAGTTCACGTTTCCTTGTGGGATCGACCCTAATACTCGTCACAACTACAATTGACCCATGCACTTGCAGAACGAGTATTAGGTTATAAATTTTATTACTTGTTTGTGTGATTTTAAGTAGATTTATTGCTATATTTTGATATAATCTAAACTCACAATCAACTAGCTTTGTTTAAATCTTGGTAATCCACACAAACCTGTACTTTTCTCAATTTTTTGGGAACTGGAATCGTGTTTGATAGCCAAATGGGATAGTGGGACACAATAATAATTTTGGCATTGAATTGCTTGACTATTTGCTCTTTAATTTGCAGGCTAGTTTTCGGTTTAAATTTATGAGGTTTTTGTTTTATTGGAGGAAAATTTGGATCAATGGCAATCTGTGCACCACTATATTTGTGAAAACTCCAGGCATATCATCATAAAACCATGTGAACACATCTTGGAACTGTGTGAGAAACTCAATCATTTCTTTTCTTTGCCTCTCGTTTAAGTATACACTGATTTTAACTTCTCTAACTTCTGTCTCAGTGCCAATGTTGACGATCTCTGTTTCCTCCAAGTTTGGCTTGGCTTTTTCTTTGTATCGTTCAAGATTTTTAAGTATGGAATCATAATCTTCTTCGATATCGCTCTCAATCTCATTAGCAGTTTGCATTATTTCAGAATTCAGAGAGATATCGAAATTGCATTCATTAATTTCAAGCAAAGTGACATCCAAAGGATCATAAGCAGTTATTTTCGGTCATCTGAAAAAATGAAAGTACACACAAATATAAATGAATGGACAAAAGGCATATTCCTCATTTCATTAAATTTAGAATGAATTTCTTTGAAAAGTAGAACATATACAACCGCAGAAGTGTGACACTAGCCTTCTAGGAAAACATAACGACACAGTTCAACTCTAAAAGAAAGGTTTAAAAACTATTTTCATTAAAAAGTTAAATGCAAATATGGTATGAGCCTGACTCCAACAACATAACATAAAAGAAAGATTCATTTTAGGGCTCTGTTTAGAAATAAACATTAAGCAAAACTAATATGATATTTACCCTTCACATAGGGAGGTAATCAACAGTCTAGTTGCTCAAGACCCCTTCCTAAATTTCATCAAAACCAGCGGTATCAGACGCTTCCTCTGTGTCAGACATTCTGATGAACATGTGGCTCACCCTTTCTCAATACCATCGTCCTCATTGCAGATTTCGAAAATAATAACCCCAAATGACCTCAAAAAGCTGTGATAGAGTGGGGGGATATAAAGTGGAACTTGCCGTCCTTCATTCTTAGCCCTTTTCTTTTCTCTCATCTCCCTTACATCCTTACTAGTTGGGCAAAAACCAAACCCAAAGGTATCCTTCTGCTCAACTAGCTGAGTGGGTTCCATAACTCATTGTAATATCTTCCCAATGCCCCTTCTTGGTTGATAGTCTGCCCTGATCAACTCTTTGGCAATCATAATATTGGCATTAGGTAACAACGACTCAATAGGCGACTTTTCCTCGAGAATCAAGTTGACAGATACAATGTCAAAAGCATGAAAGTCGAGATCGAGTGGTGACTTATCTTTTGCCTTTCCAAAAGATCCCCGGTTTATCACCATAGTTCAGTCATTCTCAGTGAAAACGATAATCTATTTGTCATCCACGATAAACTTCACCATTTGACACAAAGACAATGGTATTGATCCTGAAGAATGAATACATGGTTGCCCCAGCAGTACATTATAGATTCTTGAAAATTCCATGACCTGACAGGTAACTTGATACTGGGCTGGACCCATTTCAAGCACTAGATCAATCTCTCCTATGGTCTCCTTTTTTGATCCATCAAATCCTCTGACTATGGTCGGTGACTGGCAGACCTGTGATCATGGGTATTCTAACTTTTGCAAAATGCTCTAGGGACAGATGTTCAAAGCAGGTCCATTATTATTCAAAACCCTGGGCAGATGTTTCCTATTGCATCGCACAGGTATGTACAGAGCTTTGTTATGCCCCTTCCTCTCAAGAGTCAACTCATCTTCAAAAAAAGTGATTCGATTGGATGCCAAAATATTTCCTGCTATTTTGACCAATTTTTCAGCAAGAATGTCCTTGGGAACATGAAACTCATTAAGAACCTTCAAAAGGGCATCTCGATGCAACTCAGATGTCAACAGGAGGTTTAGAATCGAAATCTACGCTGGCATTCGGCTCAACTATTCTACCACCTTATACTCATTTCTTTTTAAAATCCTCAGAAAATCATCGGCTTCCTTCTCACTGACTGGTGGTTAGGGTGGTAGGGTGCTCTCTTTTCCCTTAGCTGGGATAATAATTTTTTATTTAGCTATCACTTTTCTAGACCACATAATTACAGATACGTTTCATAATTCCAGGGCACTTGTTGTAGGTCTTCAACTGGAAACTGTTTCAGCAGATCGATAATTTTTGGTGTTTGGATTTCAATTCAAAAGGCAAAACATCTAGGACAAATGGCAGGCTTGACGAACTGGCAGTTGATAGCACTTCTTCCAATACAATAAGCTCTTTTGGTTGGGTTACAGGTAATGCCAGCTTATCGATAAAAATGTCGTCCATATACTGACTCGTGAATCCTTTTCTAGATAACATCATTCTAGCTCGCTTGTCATTCCCATCAGTAACACCCACCATCTCTTCGATTGTGACTATCATCTCAATCGGTCCACAAATTCTTCATCTAAAGTAATCATCCCAATGGTGAGCCAGTGTTGAGGCAAAGGGTTGTTATCCACATTTGACGCCTGTCCTCTTTCTCTTCTCAATACAATTTCTCTATTGTCAATCATATCTTAAATATTGTGCTTTAAAGCCTAGCAACTAGCTGTAGGATGTCCCCGACTTCCCGAATAATAAGCACAGATGGCTTAATAATCATAGTCATGGGGCAACCTATTAGGGAAGGTATTCTGCGTTATTGTGCCAATTTTATTTGCTACTCTCAATTGCTCATATATCTGATCTAAAGGGAGACCAAAGAGAGTGAAAGTCCTAGACCTTCTTTGTGGAGCATTCGCTAGACCTGAAATATTTTGAAGCTAGTTGGTAGGAGCATAATTTTTAGCATAGACAGGCCTTAGGTGATTCTGCATGGGTGGACTAGAGTTGTTTTGTTGTGCGAGTCGAGGGTTTTGAAACATGAGTTGGGCATTTGAATAAAATAGTTGGGTGTTTACTAGTTGGGTTTATGCATTAAAGACAGGTTGAGAGTATTGAGGATAAATAGGTGGCAAAGGTGCTGACTGGGATATTATGGATATCGAGCATGATAGTTCGGTGTGTTATGGAATCTGGGCTTGGGGTCCAAGCCTTGGTTTGTGACAAAAGCTGTCTCCACTTCTTTTTTCTCGGGCTTCTTCCCCACTGCCTTCTTCACATTGTTACTATTACGCAAAGACTCAACTTCTATTTTCACAAAAGCCATATCCACTACTTTTTCTTTCTTTATACCTCTCTCAATGGTCACCGCTTATTCGATAACATGAGTGAAAGATTTTTCAATGGAACCTACAATGGCCTGGTAGTATGGCGGGTCCTGGGCATCGATAAATAGTTTTACCATTTCGTTTTCATCAATTGGCGGGCTCACTTTGACTACCACACTCCGCCACCTTTGATCATAGGATACATAACTTTTTGAGGGTTTCTTTTTTAACTCCACCAGGGAAAATCTTTCAGGTACCAAGTCACATTGAACTCATATTGTTTAGGCTTTGTTTTTAGATTATATTAAAAAGATTATGGAAATATTCATGGATAACTTTTCAGTTTTTGGATCATCTTATGATAAGTGTTTGCATAATCTTGAACTAATTTTGCAAAGGTGTGAAGAAACTAACCTTGTTCTTAATTGGAAAAAATGTCATTCCATGGTCTTGGGGCACAAAATTTCCTCTACGAGAATTGAAGTAGATAAAGCTAAAATTGAAACAATTGAACAAATGCCCCCACCAAGTATCATAAAAGGGCTTCGAAGTTTTCTTGGACATGCAAGCTTCTATAGGAGATTCATCAAATATTTCTCCAAAATAGCAAAGCCATTGTGTGATTTGTTATGCAAAAAAACTCCTTTTGACTTTGATGATAGGTGTTTGGATGCTTTTAACAGGTTAAAGAAAGAATTGGTGTCAGCTCCTTTTATTACCTCACCAGATTGCTCACTACTATTTGAATTGTTGTGTGACGCTAATAACTATGCGGTTGGAGCTGTTTTAGGACAAAGAAAGGACAAAAAGTTGCATGTTATTTTTTATGCAACCAAAGTTTTAGATGATGCACAAATTAACTATGCAACTACCGAGAAAGAGTTGCTAGTTGTCATTTTTGCATTAGATAAATTTAGATCTTATCTAATAGGATCTAAAGTTATTGTATATGCTGACCATGCAACTCTTAAATACCTATTAAATAAAAAGGATGCCAAACCGAGACTAATTAGATGTAATTTATTATTGCAGGAATTTGATTTGGAGATTAGAGACAAAAAGGGATCCGAAAATACTGTTGCGAATCACTTGTCAAGACTAGAGTACATCCCTACCAATAATCAAGTTCCAATCAAAGAGGATTTTCTGGATGAATGGGTAATGGCTATTACACAATCACCATGGTATGCCGATATTGTAAATTATTTAGTAGGAGGTGTGATACATAAAGATTTAAATCATCATAAAAAGAAAAATTTCTTGCATGATGTTAAAAGTTACTTTTGGATCGAACCACTTTTATATAAACATTGTGCGGATGGCATGATAAGAAAATGTGTGGCCGAAAATGAAGTAAATGGCATCTTATATCATTGTCATAATTTAGGAAACTAGAGGAGACTTTAGTACATCTAAAACGATAGCTAAAATATGGCAATCGGGATTTTATTGGCCATTCTATGTATCATGATGCTAGACAATATGTAAAGAAGTGTGATACATGCCAACGAACCGGTAATATCTCTAGAAACAAGAAATGCCACTTACTATGTTCATGGAAGTTGAATTATTTGATGTTTGGGGTATTGACTTTATGGGGCCATTTCCTAGCTTCTTTTAACTAATCATTACATCTTAGTTACAGTTGATTATGTCTCCAAATGGGTGGAAGCCATTGCTTCACCTACTAACGATGCTAAAGTTGTACTTAGATTCCTCAAAAAGAACATTTTCATAAGATTTGGAGTCCAAAGGCAATTGTGAGTGATGAAGGTAAGCACTTTTGTAATAAGCAAATTGGCTCACTTTTGTCTAACTATGGTTGCAGGTACAAGACTTCATTGCCTTATCATCCCCAAGCAAATGGACAAGCCGAATTACCCAATTGAGAATTAAAGCTCATCTTGGAGAAAATGGTTAATAAGTCAAGGAAAGATTGGGCAAAAAAGCTCGATGATGCTTTATGGGCATATATAATGGCCTATAAAACACCATTGGGAATATCCCCCTGCCGGCTAGTCTTTGGGAAAGCGTGCCATTTACTGGTTGAAATTGAATATAAGTCATATTGGGTCATAAAGTCTATTAATTTTGATTTAAATCTTGCAGGTAGGAAGAGATTATTGGAGTTAAGTGAATTGGAGGAATTCTGACTTCATTCATATGAAAATGCCAAGATGTACAAGGAAAAGATCAAATTTTGGCATGACAAGCACATAACTCCAAAGCAATTTGAGGTAGGCCAACAAGTGTTATTATTCAATTCAAGGTTCAAATTATTTCCAAGAAAGTTGAGATCAAGATGTTTGGGACCCTTTGAAGTGAGCAAAGTATTCCCTTATGGAGCGGTAGAATTGGTGAAACAAAATGGAGAACACTTCAAGGTCAATGGTCATCACTTAAAGCGTTACCTCGCCGGTCAATTGATCCCTAAAAGAGTAAACTATCCTTTAGGAGAAGCCAATCCATGAATGATAAATGGTTGAAAGTCAAGCTTTTGACTATAACTAAAGCGCTTGTTAGGATGCAACCCAAGGATTTTGGTAAATTTAGTCACTTTGGTGTGTCATTTTTATGTTTTAGTTAGGTTTTGAAGTTAGTTGTTTGATATATTAGAAGTTGGATTTGAATGTGAAGAATGATTGTCTTGTTTAAATATTCATGACTTAACTTGGATGTTAGATACCTAATTTTCATATCTCTTGAGTTTTATGTAGTTAGAAGGGGTAGACATCTTTCTTTTATTATTTGAAATATATTTGAAGTGGTTTTGTGGTATAAAGAAACAAAGAAACTAATTTGATGCATTGAAGTGCAAAGTTACTATTCCATTGGTTTACTATTCATGCATAAAGTCTAATGAGCAATGAAGTTGTCATGAGGTAAACTAGGGACCATTGATGCATGAATTAGTTTTGAGTAAGTTTGTTTAACCATTTGGAACATATTTTAAGTGTTTGAGAAGTTAAAATCATGCAAAGAATCAGTTTGAGCTATTGAAGTTCATTGGTCACTATCCATCATAAGATATTCTTTGAGATTTTGATTCTAATGTGACAAAATAGATGTGTTTAATGCGTAAAAATCATGTAAATAACTTTATTTTCATAATAAAAACTTATTAGAAATGATGGATTGATCAAAAACTTGAAAATAAAGAATTTGAATTTCATGTTCACAAGGAAAAATGAAGTTCTAGGTTTACCAAGTTGGCAACTTTGATCGATTCTCATTTCATGTAAATTGATGTTCTGGAGAAGCTTAAGGCATGATTCTAACATTTGTTGACATGTTTACATGTTTATCAAGTTTTTGCCCAAAAATGAGAAGCATAACTAGTCTAATTTAGGTCACAAAGTGGCTGAAAAATCAACCTGAAAATGCACAAATCTAGGCAAGATCCGCGGATCAGAGACTCATGGATCAGCTAAGGCACTCGTGGATCTCTGTATCCGCGGATTGGGTTTAGGAAGTTTTTATGATCCGCGGGTCATCAGATCCGCGGGTGGCTAAAGTGAACCACGGCCCTCGACCTGCGGATCCTCTGCAAAATTTGGCAAACAACAGGGGCTATGAATAGGTATTTGATTTCTCTATTTTCTGCAAACACTCTCAAATCCCTTCCCCCCAGCTTCATCTCCTCCCATTCTACCTCAAATTTGTAGGAAAATTCCACCAAGAACACTCCAAATAACACATTCTAAGCAAGATTTAACACTAAATATTCACAAAAAAAGGAAAATTTCAGATTTCATGTAAAAACCTAGATTTTCCCCCTTTCACTTTGGTGTTAATTCAAGGCATTTTGTGGCCAAATCTTCACTCCTCACACATCATTGGAGCATTTGCACATCACTTGAGGTATGTTTCTAACCTTAATACGCGAATTTAATTTCTTTCATTTATCCATGTTTTTCATACCCAAATTTTGAAGGTGGAATTCTTGCTATGCTTTGTGTATTTTGATGATAAAGAATGAATCATTTGCACTAGTTTGAACATGGGTAACACCAGTATGGAGCAATTTTGACATCATTTCTTGAATTATGGTAGATTAAAAGTGCACTTTTTGGGAAAAATTTGGAATCACTATCTAAGTGCAATTTGATGAAATGGAGGCTTAATTCAATCATATAACGACCCTGTGAACATGCTTGAATGATTAAATTAAGCTACATAGTTGTTTAATACTTAGTTTGAGCAATGGTGATTCAAGAGACATAAATGACAAAGACATGGACAAATGGAAAATGTGAGGACATCCATAAAAATATTCATGAATAATGGACTTATGTGAGCAGCTTAACTCCAAATGTGAACAAATGTGAAGTCTATTTGTAATAAACAGGAAAATTTGCCTAAGGAAAGTCATAAAAACATGCAAACGAGTTCATTGTTGAAAAATGATAATTTGAATGATTTGTGCGCATGCATGTAGAACTTGAGGTAGTATTTGGGTAGTTGAAGGTCTCATTTTGGTTTCCACAACACAATTCATGCTACATTTGCTTATAATAAAATGAATATCATGGATTTTGTTCTTTATTGATTCAATGGTTAACTTCACCTTCATAGTTTATATTGGCTATTCATGCTTTATTGCAAGAGAAAGGGATGTTACTGTGCTTTCATCTCTTCACTTCTCCAAACTTAACATTTTCTTTTCTATTTTTAGATAAACATGTTAAGAAGAAGAGGAAGAGCCCCAATTGCACACCTGGAAGAGGAGAAGGAAGCTCCTCAATTTGATATAAGGAGATTCACATCGATTGAAAATGAACAGTGGTACAATGCTCGAGCACATAAAGAATTTATCAAGGAAAAGAGCTTAGATGACAATGTGGATCTCACTTCTTCCAACTAAGTGACCACTTTGCACGCTTGGGATAGGCACCAATTTTTCATTTGCCTGAGATTTCCCACCCCAACTTGGTTCGAGAATTCTATGCCAACATTCAAAACAAAGAGGATCATAATGCATCTGTTATGCTAACTACGGTACGAGGGAGATACATTGTGTTATTAAGAGAAACCATAGCTGCAATGTTGCAATGTAGAGATGATGGTATGGATGTAGACTACAAAAAGAATATAAATGGGATCACCCAGAGTGGGAAATTAGAGCAGCTAAAAGAAGATTCTGGGTGCGTGATTAAGCAACAAGCCAAGGAGCTCACGAAAGGATTGGATTACTAGCCAAGAGGTTTGATAATGTTTATCACATTATCACCTACATTTTTGCCCATAATTTGATGCCTAAACGCAGCAGCAAAAAAGGGGTGAGGAATGCCATTTGTATCCCTTGGATAAGATGATGATGGGCAAGGGAATGATCTCCACAAAATCCCTTTGCCTAGTATAATCATCAACTACATGCACAACCCTTGCCAGAGCTAGAGTCCCGAAAACTTGTTTCGATTTTCCCAGATTATTGACAAGAATCTCACTCCTTGAGGGTAATCACACAAGTAAAGAGCCTCAAACTGTCTTGCCTACTGATATCATCACCATTTCTCTACTCTACTGCATCCATTTAAAGTACCCAATGTCCTTGACAAAATTTCGGGGCAACAACAAGAAGGACAAGAAGTGGGGTAGCAAGGAGACGAAGAATAGTCATCCTACCATGCAGGGCCTTCTATCTCTACTCAACTAGGCCCCTCCACAGCTGCTCACTCAAGAAGGCGTACCACTCCTTGGCAACAATTATTTGAAGAAATGCAAACTTAAGGAATGAGCAACGGGAATCCTTGCAATCCATCAATCAAAGGCTTGATGCGATGGATGGACAGCTACAATACCTGGAGCACAGTTGGAAAGAGCAACATGATCAGACTCCACCATTATAGTTTCATTAGGATTTCTTCTTCTTATTTTGTTTAATGACATGTGTTTCTGTTATTTCGTATTTGACTGTTACTATTTAGAAGTAAACTAATGCAGCTTTATTTGGTATTTTTCCTAGTAATAGTGAGACGATCAAGGTCTGTGATAGCATGTTCGAACTGCTCAGACATCTTTAAGAGGGAGTTTTATTTGTTTTACAATCTTTCCTCACTCTTCTTGTACTTCTTTTTGTCACCCATTGAGGACAATGAGTATTCGAATTGTGAGGGGGGGGGGCGAGGATTAAGGCTATGTTTACTTATAAAGTTTTTGAGAAATTTGTGAAAATTGTCTTGGATTTTGGTGGAAATTTGGTTGGAAAATTTGAATTCTCTTGTGTTGGCAGGGAGTTTGATCCATGTATAGGGGAGACTTTGTCAAAATTTTTTCAAAATTTTTGTTTTACATTTTCCAATTTACTTACGTTTCCAAGCACATTTTTTTAGATTCCCTAAGTTTGGAATACTATCGTGACCTAATTTGTTTGTTTTAAGCTTGTTAAAGTCTTCTACATGTTGAAATAATGACATGTAAGCTCTAAAAATAATTTGAACCAATTAGGCAGTAGTAATTACTGTGTGATTTATAGTCTTGTTTTTATGAAAAATATATTGAGCAAAGTCAGGGAAATTATGCCTAAAATTTTCTCTTTTTGAATTAAATTTCTTTTCTTTATTTGATTTTACAAATTAGATAATAAGTATGGATAATTAAGTAGTAAAACGTGCTTTATGATTATTAGTTTAAGAGGGAGTTCATTATTCTTGTTGAATTTAAAAAGAAAAGTGGAGAACAAGAAAACAATAAAGCATAAAAAATGAAAACTACTCTAATGATTCAAGTACTTAGTAACTAGGAATCGTCATCACAAAATGTCGATTTTCCTGTCAAACGGTACTTAGAATTGAGAGTATGCACAAAGCAAGCTTTGGAATAAAATTGTTGAGTAATCAGGGATCTTCATCTAAAAATGTCAATCTTTGCATCAAAAGGCAATTTTCATTTCCAAAGTATCAAGTGAACAAAGTGCAAAATGAAATGAAGTGTTAAGTAACCGGGGATCTTCATCTAAAAATGTCAATCTTCGCGTCAAAAGACAACTTCATATTTTCTTATAAAAGTCAAATGTACATACATCCCTCTTTTATGACATAATCTTAAGGTATAAAGACTACTTGATTAACCATAGTGAATTATTGTTTGTAAAATTTAGTAAGGCAAAGGAATTTGATTTAGACTAAGTGAAATTTAGGGTATAATTACTTTTCCTTTACCTAATATTATAAGTACTAAAAAGCAAGACAAGACAGTGCATAGTGATTATCTTACTTGCTTAATTTTGGGGAAATTATTTTGAAAGATTCTGTGAGTTACTTCAATCCTTGAATCATTATTTGATCTCTTGATTTTCTAATTGCTTGAGGACAAGTAATGATTCAAGTGTGGGAGAGTTTGATAAGTGAAAAATTTGCCAATATTATTATATATGTTATTATGTATTTTTGGTGTGTTTTTAGTGGAATTAGAATAATTTTGGCTTCAAATAACTTGTTTCATAAATTAGGTTTTTCTTTCCCAGAACTAGGGTTTTGACTCTAAGTTGTTATTTTGAACTATTTAATGCACAATTCTTTTGTATATTTGCATATTCATCACACTTAATCTCAATTGGGACTAATGAAGTCAAAGAAGATCAAAATCAAAGTGATTAAGTGAATTGAAGAATTATTGGAAAATTAATGGTGTAAAATTTGAGAAAGTGGAAAACTCATCAAAAATTGTGTGGAAATGCATGAAAGAGGACCAGAACACGTGTGAATGACAACTCAGAAAAACTTGACACAAGTGCGCCCTAAATTTGATCCACGGTTCACGATCCTGCAGATCGACCCATCTACAGATTAGCACCCGTGGATCGACACCGACTTTCAGTTTTTTGCTGTTGCAACTTGTTGCAACTTGCTTCATCCTCCAGCTGTTTTTGTAGACTTTTGAGTTGTAGACAGGGTTTTGCAAGTTGAAGATTTCATTGGAACTACAAATGAAGACTTTTATGCCTAGAATAGATCCATCAAGAAGGATCTTCATCATTCCAATACATTGAATGTAGTTGCAAGTTGGAAAATGACTTGTAGGATTCTTGTCTATAAATAGAAGTCATTTGTAAAGAGTTTATAGCATGCTAAGTTAGAGAATTTGTAGAGAATTGCTAGAATTCTCTTAGTTCATAATAGAGATATTGTGAGTTTGAGAGAAATTCTTGTTCAAAAACCCTTGTAGCAACTTTTGTGGAAGAAATACAAGTTCTTGAAGCCATTCCTCTATTGAATAAGCTTTCTTTAACTTTGTATCTTTCATTTCTCTTGATTGCTATGGCTAGTTGTCTTCAATTCATATGTTTTGATTTGGAAACAACTATGTTGAGCTAAATTCCTACTTCTAGGGTTTTGATGAAACTAATGAATTCCATATTAAGGCTTGTAGTTGATTAAACTTGCCATTTCTTGCTTTTGTTTCTTCAATTATTCAAGTTTTAACCTTTGTATGTGAAAGGCCATCACATGCAAAGCATCTTAGTTGTTAAGATTCAATTAAGTTTGTTCTTAATAATGGAAAATGAATACTTGAAGCTTAAGTACTAACACATGGAAATAGTGTTATGCTTATGAGGATTTAATGAAGCAATTCATGCATGCAAGTCAACTTTATCATGGTAGTAGGTAAGTTGAATCAATTCATTGTGAAAACAAGTTTTGATACAAATGGAATTGCATTCCTAAACAAGGCAAGTTATATGTTGGCAGTTATTAATCTCTACACCTTAATCTTGATTCATTAGTGGATTCATTATCCTAGAACTTCATTCCATAATTGTTTTTCTACAAGAATTCTTGCATTCCTACAAGTTTTTCTTAGTTAGTTAAATTCTAACCAATCCATATTTGTTCAATTAATCATTACTTAGATAATAAAGAAAGTGATAAAACTCTAGTAATTGCACTTAGTTGGTTCCTTGTGGGATTCGACCCTAATTTCCTATACTAGAACAATCCGTATACTTGCGGTAAAAGTTGGGTAGATTAGATTTTATTACTTGACTTTTGTGTGTATATTGCTTTGATTTTCTACACCTAATCTGCACCACGTCAAGTTTTTATAAAACTTGATTGCTAGATTTAGGTGGTATCAAAATTAAGCAAGATTTACACAAACAAGTAATAAAATTTATAACCTAATACCCCTTTCCGCAAGTGCACGAGTCAATTATAGTAGGAGAAGTATTAGGGTCGATCCCACAAGGAAACAAGAATTAGCAAGTACCAATGCTACTAACTTGCTCTATTATCTAGGCAAAATATCAAATAAGTGGTGTGCAAAGTAAGAAAATTCAACTACTTGAAGGATAACAATTGGAAGAAATTCACAAACATAAGTAATGGGGTTTAGAATCCACTAATTGTCACTAGTATGATTGAATGAATTAACACCTTGCTATATTAATCTTGTCTTGCTTAGGATTGCAATTTCATATGAAGTCCAGACTTGTTTTCACCAAGAATTAAATAGAGTTCAACTATTTCCATGATGAACCCTTTTGAAATGCATGAATTGTGGTATTAAACAACCTCAGTCTACCTACTTATACCACTATTTGCATGTCTATACAACATAGGCTTCATCTACCAGTTTCCAATGTTATAAGCATTTCTTAATGTCAAATAACATCTAAATGATTTGCAATAGTTGATTAAGCTACTACAAATGTTAAACCTTGATAGATGAACAAGCAAATACAAGTTATAGCTAGTATAATAACATTCAAATCATAAAATTAGTTTCATCTAACCCTAAGACAAGTATTTAGTTAAACATATCTTGCACGAATAGCATATAATAGAAACAACTCAATAACAAGTAAGAAATTAAAGAGCTAAGGTAAGAAATGCTAATTTGTTGGTAGAACATGACTCCAAAGCTTCATTTCATAGTGATATGAATTGATAACATGAATCCTTCAAGAGTTTTTCTTACAAGAATGAAAATTCTTCTAAACTACAAAGAAAACTACTACTATAAGCTACTTGGGAGTGCTCCTCCCATCAAGACTTGTTCTCAAAGTCTTGCATGAGCTCCCTTTTTATAGAAAAATTCACCTAATCATCTCACCAACTTGAATGGCAAATTGCATGAAAAGTTGTCTTGAATCACAAAAAGATTTCCATTGAATTTTGTAATATTTTCTTGGGTAGTGCAGATTTAGAGAATCATCAAAAAGTCATCAAAATAGGCTGGAAGATAAGATGCAAGTTGAAGCCATCACTTTCTGAGTGACATGCAAGATCCGCAGGTAGTTGGTCTACAGATATTGATCCACGGATTGCTCCCAAAAGAAGGATGAATTAGCATTTGCTCAAAACATGAAAGTTGCAACCCTTTGAATTAGCTTTCCCATTCCATAAGAATCAGATCATTTTGAGCTCTGGATACAAAGAGATGGCCAAAATATGAGGAGATGGTTGGGAGAGCTTTGTTCTTTAGTAATTTGAATTTTTGGCTATGAAGATGTGAGAACTAGACTTTGATGTCTTCATAAGAATTGTAGAGTATTCTCTTAGATTTAAAATTCAAGAAGAATCATCTCAATACAATATTTGTAGCTCAAGTTATTGCCAAAATGCAAAAACATGTCATTGTCATCAACCTTTAGTTTTCTCCATTTCTTCACTTCCATTGCTTCTTTGCACTTCTCTTTGCTTGTTATGCCTCTTATGATACGTGCGGATGTACGTGAAATTGCTTGAAAGACCAAGTATAAACTTCAAACCTTTCCCTGGATGAATAGACTCTAGAATTAGCACCAAAACCTTGAACACGCAAGATGAACAACTCGAAAATTCAAGGAAGCTTTAAACCTCCTTATGGAACGAACAAGAACTCAAGGAATCAGCACCTAGAAGGCTTGATCAAATCACAAAGGCAACTCTAAGCTAGGGTTTTTGAACTTGGAATCACACCACAAGGAACAAAAGGAAAGCACTCAATTTGAGAACTCACAATATTATAATCACAAAATCACATAAAAATCGTATGACAGTAGCATAGCCTCTTATAGGCTTACAAAGATGATTCTAGAACTTAAATTGTAAGTAACTACTAAAATTAGTTGTAACCTATCACAATTAAACAACTAATTAAAGTTACAACTTGTAAAAACTTAGGAAACTATTAAAAATGAATTGAACCATAAAAATAAATAAGAAATTCGTGTAAGAATTCCTCATGGGCTGGATGTCCTCTTTTAAGCTCACTTGGGCCTTCATCTTGCAACTTAAAAGGCCTTCCAACAAGTCCAGCCAAACCAACACCTTGGAAGCATGCTATGGACCACTTAAACACTTCAATTGGACCTTCTTTGAATGTAGATTTAATCCATAACAAATGCATAAACTCTTAGCCCAATAAACACACTTGAGTAGCTTGATCAACAAGTCCATTGGCAAGCCCAAAGTCATGATGAATAACAAGACAGCAACAAAGCTTGATTGTTTCCACCATGATCAATCACAATCAAGCTCATCTTGAGCTAACGAGTTGCTCCATGAGAATGTCTAAGCATCATGATTGAAGTTGCTCCTTCGATCACATTGATCCCTCCTCTCTCGAAAAGATTCACCCTCGAATCTGTGAGGTCAAATTAACTAACATTAATACCTAAAGGATTGATAGATAAACAAGTACCAATATGAAGCATACTTGATACCAATTCGAGTGTCAAAGGAAAAACGGACAACCTACAAAATACTAAATCACAACTCAAAAATGCAAAAACAATTTCTAACTTAAGAAGAATAAACAAATCTAGATGAAAACTATCTTTAAAAACATGCATAAGAATGAACATGTATGAATGATGAATAAGAAAACCACGAGTTTTAGCACCTGAATAACCATGAATGTACTCAAAATAACATGTATTAACAAGACAAAAATCATGATCAAATAAAGACTCATGAACAAAATATGTAATAACACAAAATGGACTATGCAAAATGTATCCCAGAATATAAAAAACATCATCAATCAACTCATTAGAATAATTCAAACAATGTAACAAAAACACATGAATATTGTCACATGCTATAACACTAAAACATTTTGCATAAACAATCAGATAAAAAAAATGACTTTTAGAAGTTAAACTCTTAGTATAAACAAACTGAAAATTGTTAATTTGACTCCCTAAAAATTGTGTACATGGTCTAAAATAACTCAAAATATAATGACAAACACAAGAGTTATCAATATGCCTTGGACAGAAAGTATGCACTAACATGCAAAACCTAAAACACACAATGTTGCACAATATATCACATAAAAGCAACTAAAAACGTCCAAAAGGGAATGATTAATCACCAAAAAGTCGTTGGAACCTATTTCACTAGATGAAGATAAACAACTTAGATGCAAGACATAATGGAATAAACATGCAAAATAGAATTAGAATAGATATTAAAAACATTAAAACAAGAAAACTTAGGCCACAAAATGTCGGAATCCAGCAAGTTCTTCAATTTAGTTGTGGCATTTGGACTTAGTGAATCAATCCAATTGACACCATGCCACCAATCAAACATATACTTGATTAACAAATTGATGTTGATGGCATGAGACCAGATTTTTGTCTTAAAATATCTCTTCTTCCCCAAATAATGCTTTTGAATAACTTGCATCTCCTTGCTTGATGATGATAAGCTCCATCAATTTGCAACTTTAAACCATTGAATGAGCAATTTGCTAGTGGCATCTCTTTGTCTTGAAATTGACTTCCAAGTTGCTACAAAGGAGAAACAAAAACACCAGGAAAACAAGCGTTAGGAATGTTAGCAAAATAATCTACTTCTTTGTACACAGGTACAAGAAGTTTAGGCCTTTCAATCAAAGCATTCTTTTTCTCACTTTTGCTAGCTTTCACTGCCACTCTCTTATTTTCCTCTTCTTTTTCAGAATTTTTTCTCTCAATTTGTTCTTCCTCAAAGACCTATGCTATCCTCACTCTTCTCTTGCATACACTCTTCTTTTGGATTATCCTCACTTTTTTATTCGAGTGCATTCTTTAGCTTTGCTTCCAAGGGTGATGTTTCAACCTTTGCTATTTCCAAGGATGCTTTAAGATCAACTTCACATGGTGGAGTGGCAGCCTCACACGTCTCCTCTTTTGCACTTCTTTTTTTTTCTTGTATGCTCAAATATCTTTCCCACTCTTTGCAATCCCTGGGAATTCTCTCTTTATCCTTGTTTGCCTCAAGTGAGGGCAAAGGAATTAGCTTGACATTCCTCCTATTCCATTTGAAAGAGTAGTTATTGTTCACCACATCGTATTTGACTTCATTCTTAAGTTGCCATGGATGACTCAAGAGTATGTGACAAGTCTCCATTGGTACCATGTCACAAAGAACCTTATCACAATACTTGTTAAGTGAAAACTCCAACTCCACTTGATTGGTTGCCTCGAATTCTCCATTATCAGTCAGCCTTTTGTATGGATTTGGATGCTTCAACAAGGGTAATCCTAGCTTCCCAACACACATAGTACTTGCCAAATTAGTGCAACTATCATGATTAATGTGTGTACTACATACCTTGTTTTTCACAGTGCATCTAGTATAAAATTCAACTTGTTGCACTTGTTCACCATCTCGTAATGATTGCATCTCCTTAGGCCTTGAAGTTGATGGTGTATCCTTCTCTTCAAAAGCAACATGATTCCTCCTTTGGATGTGAGGTGATGACCCTTGATCCTCAATTGATGGAGAAGAATCATTCTCATCCACTTTTTCTTTTTGTGTAGCCACAAGTGCTTCATATCTTCTCATAACACTTGACATAAACTCCTCCTTATCACAATTGAAAATATCATCGATGCACTTCCTTAAATCCTCTTTCTTTGAAGTATGATAATTCTTGGACAAGTTTTTAGAGGATTTTGATGCCACATTGTGATCAAATTGATTTGTTCTTTTGGGAACAAAAGCTAACCACGACATGTTTAAACCTACACAAAAAAATGTTAGAACAAAAGAAAACAAAAATAAAGAGAACAACCTTACCACTTCCTTAGTGTATACACTCAAGCCCTCGTGTATCACTCCAAGTATTTATGGCTTTTTCCCTCCAATGAGCTCACCCCTAAGCCTTTTACCACTCGTGAGTAGATCCTTTATATGTCCTTTGATGAAAAGAACTAGCTTAACCTTTCTTGCAAAGCTCCAAGAAGTCAAAACCACAAGAGTAAGTGTAGTGGTAAAAGAAAATAAGCTTAGAGTAATTATTTGATCAAGAGAGTAGCAAAGAAACGAATGACACAAGATTAGACAAGAATTAGACACCCTAAAATGTGGTATCCTTGTGTAAAAAAAATCTTGATTTTTAAAGTTCTCTTGAAAAATATGAATATTCTTATGCGAAAAACAAAAACTCAAAGCAATCCTTATAGGAGCAGGATTGAAGTCCTTTTCTTGAAGGATTCTTGAGCAAATACCAATTAAACACCAACACAAATCAATTATGAAAAAGAGAACCACGGTCCACACTCCCAAATAAACTGAAAAACACGGAAAAATAAAAAAGGAAACAATGAACAACTACCACTTTCCAAAAAGAAAAGGAAACTCTTGCACCTTGAGGATTAGTTTCCAAATCCACTTGCAACTAACTTTCCTTCTCCCAATTGGTTTCCAAACACAAACTAACTGTAGACACCAAATTTTGACACACAATTTATTTTCAAATATTGGGGGACATATTTGCAATTTTGGGGTCAAATTTTAAATTTTCAATAATCTCGGGAGGTAAAATAGTAATTTTATCTGTAAATATTTTTTCATTAATTTTGGGAGTTTTTAAATTCACATTTCACTTTCATATGTATTTTTTTAATTTTCTGTGATTTTTTCAAATTTAATTGGTATTCCTTTTATATTTTTTAGCACAAGGGCAAAATGGTGATTTCGGCTCGCGAAATACCATTTTAGCTCATGTCAGGTCTTAAATTTATTTTTCTAGTTCTTTAAGTATGTTTCTAAATTTTCTTTATTTTTAGGAGACGATCACTATTTTTTTCTGTATATACTGCATTCAAGGGTAAAATCGTCATTTTATAGTTTAAATTCATTTTTTGTCAAATTTTGAGTTGTAAATGCATTTTCTAGGGTTTTAAGCTTATTTTTAATTTTTGGTAATTTTTTGAAGTCAATAGCTATTTTTCTGTGAATTTTCATTGTCCAAAGGCAAAATCGTCATTTCACAGTCTAAATTCATTTTTTGCCAAATTTTGAGTAATAAAGGCATTTTCTAATGTTTTAAGCTTATTTTTAATTTTGGTAATTTTTTGATGTTAATAGCCATTTTTTGTGTATTTTCGTTGTCCAAGGGCAAAATCGTCATTTGCCACCCCAAGTGCATTTTTATTAGCTTTAAGCTCTAGCTTTTATTTTTGAAATCTACTTTGAATTATTTTAAAAATTTTAGAAATTTCTGTTAGTTCTTTGTATTAATTTTAATTTTTGGGATTAAAAAATATTTTTTTAAATAAAATCAGTATTTTTAGTACCAGTGGCGTTTTTGTTATTTTATAACATTCTTGGTGACCAAGACAAGTGGCCTATAAATATCCACTTTTGTCAGCAAAAAGAAAGAAAAAAAATTGGAAACCCTACAAACACTTTGCTTTTTGTGATTTTTAGATTAAGAAACACACACCAGGAGCCGCCAGTTTCATTTCTTGGTTACTGTTCCCGGTTTCAATTTGCTGTTCATCCTTCTTCAAGTTAAAAGGTGAGTTCTTTTTTTAATTTAATCCATTTTTCTTCTATTCTTGTATAGACCTGATCAATTGAATGTAGTTTATTGGTGATTTTGGTTGAAGATTTTGCATCTTTTTGTTTCTTTTCTTTCTGGTTTTGTTTTTTTTCTTTTTTCATTTCTGGGTTCTAGGTCATTTTCTGGGTTTTGTGTTACATCTTCATTTTCATCGTTCTAGTTCTTGTCTACGACCTCCGTCTCTCTTCTCTTTCCCTCCTCCCTTCTCTACCACCTCACCACCAGATTATCATCCCCCAATTTCCTCAAAATACTCTACAGCTAGGAACCCAGACAAATTCCACAACCTGCAAGCAAACAGCCCAAAAAATACAGCCACAAGATTGACCATAAACAACATCCATTAAAACCTACCTAAAACAATAATAGGCCATTAGCATTGACCATAAACCACCGCCTCTATCTGCAACAAGCCGAACCCTTCTCCAAACATCAATCGGCCTTCAAACTACACATTACTCTTCTATCACAACTCAAAATCAGCAAAATCATCATCAGGAACCTTCGACATCACCACCGCACTCACAAGCACCACCCAAACCTCCATAAGCAGCTCATCATCGACCAATAAACACTACCAAAACTCCAATTTCATTACCTTAAACTACAATCGAAGCACCCCATAATAAATTACCCCAAATGAACCCTGCAGAACTGCTCAAAAATCTCACCACAACCCAGTCCAATCACCACCACCAATTATCATCCCTGCATCTCCTTCCCAACCTCCACAACCCCGCTTCTCTCCCCTGCCTCATACCCAACAAGCCATCACCTGCAAAGCAAAATAACAAACAAATACAACCAATAACAGTCCAGCAACCTCCACCATTGACAACCTGCAAAAATAGCACAAACTGATGTGATCCAAGGAGCGCATACATTTGTTGGACTTGGACTTATACTTGGTAGACTTGAAGAGACCGTTTATATGGATCAAGAACAGATTGAAGAAGTGATAATCATACATGGAATGTTTGAACACGGTGGCTGGATTGTAAAGTTACATGATTTTGAATTTAGTCACAAGCTTGAAATTTGCAATGTTCAAGCTATCACATTGGGCCAAGGATTCAAGCATTGGTTGTGGATCAAGTTCATCTACAAAGAAGGCCCAAAAGAAGATATTAAGCTGTCCAAAACAATCTTACAAGGGGATGGTCACTTGGACTTGCTTGGAGGGCCCTTGAAGTTGCTAAATGGAGGCCCAATGGATCTTATGGAGGGATGTCCAGCCCATGATCAAGCCTTGGACGAATTTTTATGTTTTTGTTAAGTTTTCTAAGTCTTACAAGTTGTAACTTTTAGTTAATTACCTAATTAGGATAGGTTACAACTAGTTTTAGTAGTTTACTTTATTTTAAGCTTCTAGACTTTTCTTTGTAAGCCTATAAATAGGCATGTTACTGTTCATACGATTTTGAACAAGAATTATTCAGAAAAATTGTGTGTTTTCTCTATTGTGAGAATTTTCTTGGTTCTTTGTCGATTAAGAACTACTCTTGGTCTTATCAAGCTTGCTTGTGGCGACCACCAACTTCGCTTAGAGTTTTTCTTGAGTTTTTTATCAAGTCTTTAGAGTTAATTAGGTTAGACGATTGAACTCGCTCAACTTGGTCTAATTCTAGTTGTTCTTAGGTGTGCTCATCTTCAAGGGAAGATTCAAGGCAAAACAACTCCACGTCAAGGGTTCCTTGGTTCACGAATCAAACGAGGTCTTGAGTTCAACGAGTTGCATACCTGAAATCCAAGACTTTCTTGGCAACGCAACCGTGCGCACATCAAGTGGTATCAGAGCCATCTTCTTGGATTTTTTTCAGGTTTTTCCAATCCAATTTTTCCTTTGGAAAAATTCGGATATATCCCTTTTTTTTCTTTTTTGTTGTTTATCAAAGAGCTTCGAGCCTGGTTAAGCAACTTGTGTTTTATTTGTTTTTCTTTCTTTGAGTCGTTGTCAAAGAGCTTCGAGCCTGGACAACAAGTTGTTTTCTTGTGTCTTTACTTTCGTTTCTTGAAAAAAAAATTCTGCTATTTTTTTCGTTGTTTTCTTTGAATAAAAATTCATGCTTTAGGTGTTTAGAGTTGTTCTTGGTTGCTTCTCAATCAAGAATTCTAGGTCTTGTGTGGTATTTTGTGATTCTTGACTGTTTTTGGTGTTTTCTTGAATTTCTTGTGTCAAAAAATTTGCAAGAAAAAGGGTTTCTTGAACATAAAAATTCATACAACCAGATTTCTTGGAGATTTAATTGTGTCCTTGGTGTTGTTTACGTGTGAAAAAAAAATTCGTTTGTGAAAAAAAAAAAGGCAGAAAATTCGTGTGCAAAAAGAAAGAGCCAAAAGCACAAAGAAAAAGAAGGAAAAAGAGAGTAAAAAGGAGTGCACAACAAACAAAAACCATGCACAAATCTTTATTCAACAATTTCTTGAAGTTTCTTGGTGTTTAGATACAAGTTCTTGAAGTTCTTGAACTTACTTTGCTAGTTTCTTGAAGTTGCACCAACTTGTTCTTGAGTTCTTGAATTCTTTGTGTTGCTGGAAATTTCTTGACTGATTTCTTGAAGTTCTTGGCTGATTTCTTGGACTTTCTTGATCAAATCTTGAAGTTCTTGAAGCCTTGAAGTGTTGGTCAAAGGGTTTTCATCATAAAATAGGGTTTTGTTAGGGTTTCTTGCATGTTGGGTTGCTGAAATTCGTACCTATTTTTGGACGAATTTCTGTTGCGATTTTTGCAGAAATTTGGTGTTTAAAAGGCTTAAAAGGATGTTAGTTGGGTTTATATAGAATTTATTTGTCTTTGGTAAACCCATTGGGAAAAGGAAAGTAGTTACAAAGGGGATTTGGAAACTCATTCTCCAAAAACAAGTAGTTTCCTTTTCTTCTTGGCAAGTGGTGGTTCTTGTTTCCTTTTTTCTTCATTCAGGACGTTTTTCCAGCTGGTTAAAGTCTTTTGGGGCATGTTTTATTGTTTCCAAATTGGTTGTGCTTGGTTTTAGTTGCTATTAGTTCAAAAATTCATTTTGGAAAGTGAAATTAGAGTTGGAGTTTTACTTTTTGCACAAAAATATTATTATTTTTCAAGAGAACATTAAAAATCAAGAATTTTTACACATTTATACCATACATTAGGGTGTCTATTTTTGTGTCAATTCTTGATTCTTATCCATTCTTTGATTTATTCTCTTGATAAAAAACACTCTAAGCTAATTTTTCTTGGCCTCTACATTTACTCTTTACAAGTTGAGGTTGCTATAGGTCCTTGGTGGGATTGATTGAGCTGGTTCTTCATCAAAGAGCCTACAAGAAGATTCTTTGAGTGGAAAAAGGCTTAGTTGTGAGCTCATTTGAGGGTAAAAGCCAATCTACTTGAGGGAATCGAGTGCCAAACACTAAGGGAGTGTTTCACATATTCTTGACTATTTTCTTTGTTATTTCTAACAATTTTTCTTGCAGGATTTTCTTTGTAGTCATGGCCGAGCAAGTTGACCAAAAGCTTAAGGACATAAAGATCTTGTTGAAAACCATGCAAAAGGACTTTAGGAGGATGCATACTCGCATGGATGATGTGGAATTAGCCATGAAGGGAAAAGCAAAAGTATCCAATAATCCGACTTATGAGGAGAGGAGCTATGAAACTCATTCTTATGGAAGGATTGAAAAAGCTAAACCGTCAAGGAGGATCCAAGATTCATTGAGTCACATCAATTGGAGAAATAAGAGTGCCTTTGAATGGAAGGATGAGCAATCAATGCCAAAATCTAAGAAGATCATAAAAGCTAATGATGATGAGGAGATGCAATCATTGAAAGATGGTAGTGATGGTGAACAAGTGCAACATGAAAGTCAATTCTATACTAGATGCACTGTGAATAACAAGGTATGTAGTATGCATATCAATCATAATAGTTGCACTAACTTGGCTAGTACTATGTGTGTTGGAAAGCTAGGTTTGCCTTTATTGAAGCATCCACATCCATACAAAAGGTTGATTGATAATGAAGAATTTGAAGTAACCAATCAAGTGGAGTTGGAGTTTTCACTCAACAAGTATCATGATAAGATTTTTTGTGATGTGGTACCAATGGAGACTTGTCATGTACTCTTGGGGCATCCATGGCACCTTAAGAATGAAGCCAAATATGATGAAGGTGAACAATAACTACTCTTTCAATTGGAATGGGAGGAATGTCAAGCTAATTCCTTTGCCGTCACTTGAGGTAAATAAGGATAAAGAGAAAATTTCAAAAGATTGCAAAGAGTGGGAAAGATCTTTGAGCATGCAATCAAAAGAAAAGAGTGTTCAAAAAGAAGAGTGTGTGCAAGAGAAGAGTGAGGATAGTGTAGATCTTGACGGAGAACAAATCAAGAGAAAAAATTCTGAGAAAGATGAAGAAAATAAGAGAGTGGAAGTGGAAGCTAGCAAAAGTGAGAAAAAGAGTGCTTTGATTGAAAGGCCTAAGCTTCTTGTGTCTATGTACAAAGAAGTAGATTATTTTGCTAACTCTCCTAACACTCGTTTTCCTAGTATTTTTGTTTCTCCTTTGCAGCAATTTGGAAGCCAATTTCAAGACAAAAGAATGCTACCTACAAATTGTCCCTTCAATGACTTAAAGTTGCAAATTTTTGGATCATCAAGCAAGGCAATACAAGTGTTTCGAGGGCATGACTTGACAAGGAAGAAATGTTTTAAGACAAAAATTTGGTCTTATGCCATCAACACCAATTGGTTGATCAAATACATGTTTGATTGGTGGCATGGTGTCAATTAGGATTGATTCACAAAGTCCAAATGCCACAACTAAATTGATGAATTTGCTGGATTCTACTAGACTGTGGCATAAGTTTTTATGTTCTTTTAGTTTTAATTATTTTAATTTGCACATTAATTTAGTTTTGCATGTTTATTCCATTAGTTTAAGTGATTATGCCTTGCATCTAGTTTGTTTAACTTCATCTAGGTCAATCTGTTTTGAAGGATTTCTTGTGTTTTATGATCATATTTCTAGCGATTTTTGTGGTTTATTTTGCAAATTATTATTCCATGATAGAGTTTATATGCTTTTGTATGCATTCTATCCAATTCATTCTAGTATTTTAGTTAGTAATCATGTTTTGCATTCAGCATATTTATCTTTGCATGGTGTGATCCGTTTTCAGGGTTATGATATGTTAAATCATCATGTTTTAAGTAATTTTCCTGTCATGTTATTTGTTCTAGGGCTTATATGTTTGTCCATACATTCTATCCAAAGCATCTTAGTGTATTAGCTAATAATGGTGTTTCTATTTTTAGGGTTATTTTTCATTACGAATTTAATCATATTTTGTGTTGCATACATGTTCAAGACCTTTCTATTAGTACTTTTCACTCAGTTAGTGTTCAAGAGTCTTTATTAGATTATGATCATGATGGTCATCTTGTTAATGCTTGTTACTTTAAGTATGTTCTTAGGTATTTGTTTAATAGTTCATGTTTGTTCATTCTTTTGCATGTTTTTAAGGATAAAATGCATTTAAGCATGTATGTTATACTTAAACGTCAATCAGTCTTTGCATCTTTTATATGTGTTTTCGAGTTCTTTAGTGTTTCATCTTTAAAGAATGTTGAGTTTTTCTTTACTTGTATTCATGCTTGCTATATACCATCTGATTTTTATGTGCTTAATATTCATGTGATTGTTTCTCTATCAATCCTTTAGTACTTATGTTAATTTATATGAACTCGTAGATTCGAGGACGAATCTTTTCGAGGAAGGAGGGATTGATGTGATCCAAGGAGCGCATACATTTGTTGGACTTGGACTTATACTTGGTAGACTTGAAGAGACCGTTTATATGGATCAAGAACAGATTGAAGAAGTGATAATCATACATGGAATGTTTGAACATGGTGGCTGGATTGTAAAGTTACATGATTTTGAATTTAGTCACAAGCTTGAAATTTGCAATGTTCAAGCTATCACATTGGGCCAAGGATTCAAGCATTGGTTGTGGATCAAGTTCATCTACAAAGAAGGCCCAAAAGAAGATATTAAGCTGTCCAAAACAATCTTACAAGGGGATGGTCACTTGGACTTGCTTGGAGGGCCCTTGAAGTTGCTAAATGGAGGCCCAATGGATCTTATGGAGGGATGTCCAGCCCATGATCAAGCCTTGGACGAATTTTTATGTTTTTGTTAAGTTTTCTAAGTCTTACAAGTTGTAACTTTTAGTTAATTACCTAATTATGATAGGTTACAACTAGTTTTAGTAGTTTACTTTATTTTAAGCTTCTAGACTTTTCTTTGTAAGCCTATAAATAGGCATGTTACTGTTCATACGATTTTGAACAAGAATTATTCAGAAAAATTGTGTGTTTTCTCTATTGTGAGAATTTTCTTGGTTCTTTGTCGATTAAGAACTACTCTTGGTCTTATCAAGCTTGCTTGTGGCGACCACCAACTTCGCTTAGAGTTTTCTTGATGTTTTTTATCAAGTCTTTAGAGCTAATTAGGTTAGACGATTGAACTTCGCTCAACTTGGTCTAATTCTAGTTGTTCTTAGGCATGCTCATCTTCAAGGGAAGATTCAAGGCAAAACAACTCCACGTCAAGGGTTCCTTGGTTCACGAATCAAACGAGGTCTTGAGTTCAACGAGTTGCATACCTGAAATCCAAGACTTTCTTGGCAACGCAACCGTGCACACATCACAAACATAAACCAAATCACAATTCATCATCACCAATCGAACGTCATCAAATTCCAGCTAATCACCAGCCCCAGCCATCTGAATCTCCAGTTTCGTCGAACTCCACTGTCATTCTCTTACTCTCCAACATAAACCCACCATCTCAAATCCCCAATTTCCTCTCTCACAATCACCACCCACCACCAATTAGCACCCTGACACACCAAAATCACCACCATGTAACCTCCGTTCACCATCAATTCGAGCAAAAAAAATGGGTTCTATTTGCGCCAAAGCTAGAGAGAACAGAGAGACAAAGATAAAGGGAACGAAATTGAATAGAGAGAACTAGGAAAGAGAAGCTGAAATAAAAAAAAGAGAGAGAGAGAAAAATAGTAGAAAAAGACCAAGGAAGAAGGAAACTGAGGGAGTGAAAACAGAAAAAAAATTCGAACAAGAACACAAATGGCGAGGCAGAGAGCGAAGGAAAATTGCAGAGACAAAAAGGAAGAGAGAACAGAGGGACATCGAGGGAGAAGAGAGAAAATCAGAGAGTTAGAGGAGAGAAAGAAGAGACTGGAAAAGGAAATAGAAGGCAGAGGAAGTGAGAGGCTTAAAGAGAGAAAACAAAATAGAAGAGGGAAGGAGAAGAGAACGGAGAGCTATGGAGAGATTAAAGAAAGAGGGAGATAGTCAGAGAGAGAGAGAAAGCAAAACAGAAAGGAAGAAGACAAGGGGAGAGAAAGAAACGGAAGAAGAACAAGAAAGAAAAGGGAGAAAGAGAAGAAAATAAAAATGGCAGAAAATGTAAAAAATTGGGGGTTGGGTTTAATGTTCTGTTAGGTTGTCTTGTTTAGCTATTTAGTTTTTTTAGGTCTTTGATTGTGCTTTATTATGCTTAATTCGATAATTAATTTAATTGACTACATTAATTCAGCTAACCAGTATAATTTTAATTTAGTGTTGCATATTTAATCTTGCTGATTATTTCATCATAGAAATAAACGTTTACATTTTACCCCCTAACGTTTTTGAGTATTGTTAATATGCCCCCTTTAGTTCTTTGGTGTTGTGCAATTAATTCCATATATTGACCCCCTAGATTTTTGCATGTTTTCCAATAAGGACCTTAATTTGCAAGTTGTGTCTTTACTTACTAAACTCTACTATTTTGTCCCCGAATTTGTTTTAATTTTGCAATTGTACCCTTTAGACTTACGCAAATTTCAGTTTTACCCTTTAAGTCTTATAAAATTTCATTTTTAATCTCCTTAGTTGCTAGAATTCATTTTTTATCTCAATTCGTCAATAGTTATATATTTTAGGTTTTGTTTGTTTATACTGAGGTGCCTTGACTTTGTTTGTTCATTTTGAGTAGTATTTGTACCGAGTTTTCGAGAGGTATCCCTACTTCTTGTTATTTTCCTCTTTATGTGCTCCAATATGCTCCAATGTGATTTTATGCATTATTTTTATTATTATTTGTTTATTTTTCATTTTACATACTTGTTGCGTATTTACGTAGTTAATTTGTTTAATTTTGATTTTCATTATTTTGAAAAATATAATATTTTGTATTTAGCTAGTCAATGTAATAGTTAGATTATTTTTCTCATATCTTAGCAAAAATTGTGTAATTAGATAGAAAGTGTAATACATAGGGCATTTTTAATTTCCCCCCTTAAATTGTAAATTAAGCCCCCGGTGTAATAGTTAGGGTTTATTTGCTTTTGTGTGTTTACGTGCTTATTTATTTTACCGCTTTCATTAGAATTTTGCATCTAGATATTGTGCTTATATGTGTTATGTGCTCCTACTTGACTTTATATGTTTTTATATGTTTAATTTGCTTTTAATTCATGCTTTAATATTTAATTCATGATTTATGGTATTCCGTCACCACACTAGTCCAACGCTAGTTGTGGCTTCTTTCTTTCCCGCTAGTGAGACTTTTTAGAACGGGCTAGTCCAACTCTAGACCCTTAGGACATTTAGTATTAGGTGCATTTGTGTGAGTTTCACATCTCATTTCACACACTTCTAGTTTTCTTTCCATTTGGCAGGATTTTATTATTACTATTATTATTATTATTTTTAACACATTTTTAAAGTGCACGACATTTAGGTTGCATCTCACTTAGAAATTAAGACATTGGTATGATTCGACTAGAAATAGTCGTCTATTCATGTGGAAAGCGATGGCGTACAGGCCGTTCCCCCCTCCGTGAGTAGAAACATTCAGTCACGATTTATTAGTCCCCCCTACTCGTCATATTGCATACCCACCTGTTTTCTTCACTTACTATGTATTATTATTTTCTTTTCTTTTTGCATCATATTTTGCATAAAAACACATGACTCCCTCGAAGTCTCGACTTGGGTTTCGCAATTAATGCGATAATTCTGACTAAGCCTCGATGGAACATGACGACCCTCCCGATATTCACATTTAGACTTAGGATTTGCATTCATATAGATACATTCGAACGTGATAGAATTTTGGGTTAATTTAGGAAAATTTGATTAAACCTCGGAACTAGCCTCGGCTTGGTTGAAAGGGTGCCTTAGGCACAAGCCTTTGCCTTCCCTTTCTTCAAATGTGACTCCCAGACCTTTTTCTCTTTTTTTTCATAGACCAGAGTCAGAAAAGGGTTTTAAATGATTTTTCTAAAATTTTATTTTTTGTTTTATTAAACGATTTTTTGGGTGACTTGGTACACCCTAACTCAGTATCAAGTGGCGACTCCGTTTTTTTAAAAAATAAAATAAAACCCTTTTTCAAAAAATTAGTTGGCCAAAACTATCGTATTTTTTTAGTCTCGGCCTTATTTTGTTATTTTTCTTAAATAACACTTTTTCAATAAAAAAATTGATTTTTTACACATGCGCACGGTTTTTTTCAAAACTTGCTTTTTTAAAAGGTTTCGGACCAGACCGTCTTTTTGAGACGCGACAGTCAACGACCCCACTAGTACACCTTCTACTTACGACTTTTTAGGACGCGACACTAACTTCTATATAAATCCAAATAACACCTTTTAGACTCCTTTTAACACCAGAATTTCTGCAAAATTCGTAGCAAAAATTCGCCCAAAAATTAAAAACAAATTTCAACAACTATTATGCAAGAAAATCCTAACAAAACCCTAGTTTATGAAGAAGACCCTTTGACCAACACTTTAAGCCTTCAAGAACTTCAAGATTTGATCATGAAAGTCCAAGAAACCAGCAAAGAACTTCAAGAAATCAATCAAGTAATCTCCAGCAACACATGACTTCAAGAAACTCAAGAACAACTTGGTGCAAGTGCAAGAAACTAACAAGTAAGTTCAAGAACTTCAAGAATTGAACCAAGAACACCAAGAAAATTCAAGAAAATTGAATAAAACTTTGTGCACGGTTTTTAACTTGTGTGCATTCATTTTTATTGTTTATTTTCTTTCTTTTTTGTTCTTTTGTGCTTTTTGGCTTTTTCTTTTTTTTCACGAATTTCTGCCTTTTTTATCACACGAATTTTTTTTTTTCAAGACCAGCATGATTTGGTCAAACAAACACACTTAAACCCCCAAGAAAATTGATTTGTGAATGATAAGTTCAACAATCTCTTTTCTTGCAAGTTTTTAACACAAGAATTTTCAAGAAAACAATAAAAACATTCAAGATTTTCAAGAACCACACAATACCCAGAATTCTTGATTGAAGACAACCAAGAACGACTGTAAGACCTTAAAGAAATTCAAGAAAGCACAAGAACAAGACAATTAAGGTACGAATTTTTTTTTTAAATAAATGTAACACAAAGAAGAAACACAAGGAAAGACACAAGTTGTTTAGCTAGGCACGAAGCACTTTGAAAAACAACTCATGACTAGCTTTGAACGAATTAAAGAAAAATAAAAGGGATATATCCAAATTTCTCCAAAGGAAAATTGGATTAGAAAAATCTAAAATTTCAAGACTAGCTTTGATACCAATTGATACGTGCGGATGTATGTGGAATTACTTGAAAGACTAAGTATGAACTTCAAATTTTTCTCCTTGGATGAACTAGACTCTAGAATCAACACCAAAGCCTTGAACACACAAGATGAACAACTCAAAAATTCAAGGAAGCTTTGAACCACCTTATGGAACGAACAAGAACTCAAGGAATCAGCACCTAGAAGGCTTGATCAAATCAGTAAGGCAACTCTAAGCTAGGGTTTTTGAACTTGGAATCACTCTAAAAGTTCAGGTACTGAATTTGAGAACTCACAATATTATTAATCACAAAATCACATAAAAATCGTATGAACAGTAGCATAGCCTTTTATAGGCTTACAAAGATGATTCTAGAACTTAGAATTGTAAGTAAGTACTAAAACTAGTTGTAACCTATCACAATTAAGCTAACTAAAGTTACAAGTTGTAAAGACTTAGGAAACTATTAAAAACAAATTTAACCATAAAAATAAATAAGAAATTCGTGTAAGAATTCCTTATGGGCTGGATGTTCTCTTTAAACTCAC